>CM069593.1:5288620-5429899 GCA_035771175.1 Paratinospora sagittata
GAATTTGGAGTATAGGACCATATATTGTTCCGAAGGATTTAGATTTGATTATCCTTGATAAGAGGGGTGAGTCGGTGCGCCACACGCCTCTCACACGGATTGGACCATCGCCATCCAATTGACCAAATTAAATTAAAGACAAAGACAATTTATGAACTGTAACATCAATGTTTGATTCTCCAAGCTATGTTTTATTATTTATTTATTTTTTTTAAAAAAATCTCCAAGCTATTTACATCACAATGAAAAAGATGAAAGATTTTATATATTTATTTTTATTTATTTATTGCTAAATAAGAGAAATTTGAACAATAAACAGTGAAAAAAAAAGAGAGTCAATGCCCATATGTAGTGCTGACTTTGTAGTCATAGTGGACCTTCACTTCAGATATTTCTTTCCTAGAAGATTATTTAATGTTGAAAAGAAAAGGGGATTTGTTTTCTAGTGGCAATTTATCACGTAGATTGGCATTGGACTTATATGCTGTCAAAATCATTTTTTTTTTGTGGGAGAAATAAATTTAAAAAACCGTCCACACAAGATATAGAAAATAGAAAATTGAACCAATAATGCCTCAACCACAACTTGCATGACTATGATAAATATATATATATATATATATATATACTATGATAATAATAATTTATTATATATATATAATAATAATTTATTATCTATGTTCTGTTTGACATATACACTCGGGTCTCTAGTACTGATAATTTTGTAACATGATATACAAAGAGTATTAATGTTTATAGATGCTAGATCAAGTGATTTCTAATTTTAATATATGATATCTAAATTCAAATGTTTGAGAGTTAAAAATGATCTCTGATATTCTATCAACGTCGAAAAGACAAACTTGTAACTGAGGGAAGATGGAAGATCACTGAACTATTCCAATCAAGACTCATAATTTTTTTATAACACAAACTCATAACAAGATTTAGGCATCAAGATATTGATGATTCAATAAATTGCACCCATTATCACTCCTCCCCCTTTTTTTTTTTTTTCAAGAGGAGATAATATTTCTTCTTGCTAATTTCTAATACAAGACCATGCATTTAGACTTATATATAACTTCAACTCTCTCCTATGATTAAAAAAAAATAAAATTAATTTTTTTGTTTTTTGTTAAACTAGAAGCAGAGCTTTCTTTTGCATGCCTCAAAGGGAAGAAGAGCATAGTACATTTGGTGATGACAATACCCTCCTAATTCATTTACAGTCTCCTCAATCAAGTCCCCAAGTAAGTAATCTTGTAAAATCATACCTACTCTTTCCAATTCCCATCTTTCTTCCCAAACTGCCTCTTCACACACTTCCATTACACTTTCTATCTTGGCTTTACTGCTCCAATAAGAAGATGCCCAGTTAGTTTTTATTGCTGTTATTGTAGAGTTCATCAAGTATTCCCCTCTGCTAGTAGTACAAGAAAATCTAGGCAGTGATTCAAGTGTAATTCTATGGAAGAAGCTGGTGCTATCTTGATCCCTTTGTTTTCTGTTCTTCAACACTCCTGCATCATTTAAACTAATTTTGTCACATTTATATGAACAGAAATTTCATGGTTAATAATTAATTACTTAGACCACCCGACATGACTTAGGTCCTGTTTGGCATCAAATTTAAAAACTGTTTTCTGTTTTTCAAATCAAGTTTCCTTCATTACTTGTTTGGTACTTGGAGTGTTTTCAAAAAATTTTAAAGCTGTTTTTTTAATTCAACTTTTAAATTTGAATAAACTATAATTAAAAAAAAATTGATTAATTTCCATTAGCTAATTAGATGCATGCACTACGGAGACTATAATTTTTTGATGGATGATCACAAGTCTCCTGCCAGGTCTTTAAAGAGTCTCAGGGTCAAACACCAATTAAAGTCACGGGTCACACTCAAAAACAAGAGCGCCGCGTGGCATCCCCCACCAATGGCATATCATCAACCTGCGACGACACTCGGTTGTACCGGATAACAACTGGAAGTCGAGGAAATTTTCTCAACGAACCATTTGAGAATGGAATGGAATCTTTCTGTTTTTAACCAAACATGACTCCACATTTAATTAATTAATTAATCACCAATTTAAAGGTTTAGAGCTTCTTCTGATTAAGTTTTTGGTATTCTAATTCTATTTCTTCTGATTAACCTTCAGTTCTTGTAAATCTGAGTTTTCTAAGAATAAATCTAAGATTTCACTTTTGCCACTGAGATTTTGTAGCTTAATTAATTAATTAATTATCTTTTCTTTTCATACAAAATAAGTTTCTAAGATTTTACAAAGAAAATTTTACGATAAAAAATTGTTTTCTAAATTTTTGTTCGTTTTCGGATTGTATCTCTTTTTTTTAAAAAAAAATTATGAACCAAACACAGCGGAAATTTCTCTGGAAGAAGAATTAATGGAGTAGAGAAACGACCTTTTTGGAGCAAGTCGGAGCTGCGGCAGCTCAAAGGCGGCGAAGATGATATCTCATCAAGCACCGACACCGGACTCGGCCGATCGCTACTGAAATCCGAGCATTTCCTCTCGTTCGTAACCGAATCTCCACCGTCGATTTCGTCGGAAGACGACGAGCAAAGTTTCTGATCTTTAGTACTAACCACTTCGTCTTCCGATGAACACTGCTTCGTCGTAATGATCGTTGGTCTCGGACTAATATCTTGGCTTTTGGCTTCGCCGGCGTTTTCTTCAGCTGCCGGAGACGATGATCGGAGATGATCACAAGATCTCACGGCCGAGATGATCTTCTTTAGCGATTTGAGATCTTCATCGCATTTCTCCAGCGCTTCCAGAAGCTTCTGCCGCTTATCAGCTGTAGTAGATACCGGTGACGGTGATTGATGTTCAGCCGGTGTGAGATCGTTTAGTCCCATCAGCTTCGCGACTATAGCCGGTGACCGGTGAAACTGTTCCGGATAGTTGACAGAGCTTGACCGGCGGATCTCCGACGGAATTGTCGGACTTCTCTGCACATCGCACGAGAATCTCCGCAACTCCAAGTCCAACGAAGCTGTTTTCTCCGCTATTACCTTCACCTGATCATCATGAGCTTCGTTTTCCACCGGAATCTGCTTAGCTTGTGATGCAATTACGCTTCTCTCCTGCTTCTTACCTGAAATTACGTAATAATACAAGTCGTAAACAACAAAAATTGAAAGAAACTAAGAATGGAAGAGAAGGAGAGAAGATCGGAGACAATGCCGGCCGGCCGGAATACCAGAAGTGAGAAATTTCCGGCGGTGACTGTACTTGGAAACGAGATGGAAAATGCCGGACATGCAGCCGATGTTCTTCGGTTGGTGGTTTTCCGGCGAGGAATTCCGACGAGACGACGACGATGACAACATGCTTTGATCTCTTCTCTTCATCTTTCCCAATGCACGCGCGCGGAATAAACAGCCCAGTAAGAACGAACGATAATAAAAACTACTCAAACAGAGATGAAGAAGCCGTTAACGTTGTGAAACGGAGACCGGGTACGAAAGGACCGTACTTTTTCTGTAAATTACGAAACTACTAGTAAAGTAAAAGAGTAGGGAAAATAGAATCCTAAGGCAACGTTATTTCTGAAAAAGCACAGATAACGCCGTTTTACTTATTAACGGCGTTAACATTTTACTAGTTGTTTATGCCTTTGGTAGAGTACATAGCAAAATCAATTTCATTTAATGTATGTTGTTGCTACATGCATTTTGCTCTGATGTTAATTATATATTTTTGATAAACAGAAATGATTAAATGTTCAGTAGCTAATAAAATAAACAGGAATTTTAGAAATAAACACCACCTTCAAATCATGCACGGTATTTTCATGATTTGCTGGAATCATGTACAAGTTTCATATATTTAATTACTAATTAAATCATACTAAAGGAAGATAAAATGATAAAACTTTTTATACAAAATAAGCCCAAAACAGCTAACTTTACCCTTTTCTTAATCATCTCTCTCCCTTGCCTTTACCCTCTTAAGAATCATTAGGGAAAAGAGTAAAAGCAGCAAAAAATCAGAAGAAGATGAGTTTGAAACAAACTCTCTCTTTTCTTTAATCTCACTGTTTTTTTTTTTTTTTTTTTTTTTAATACATAGAGAATGAGAATCTATGATAATGGAATTGAATTTGTTTTAGAGATTTGATTACCCTTTATCTTCTTCTAAATCTCTCTGTTGTTGAGATTTGTGATAATGGCTAAATATTTGCTCATGATCTCTGTCTCTCTCTCTCTCTCTCTGATGTTCCATTTTCATTTACTTATTTATTCAATAGATTCTTTTTTAAAGATCCTGGTAGTGTCAATGCCAAACAAAGAAAAAATAGTGAGAAATGAAGAACATGTTTATTTAAAGAGAAAACAATTTGATTGTTTTGTTATTTTAAAACAAATTTCATTCATTAAGAACTTTTCTTTTTCTATGGTGTTACTAGTTTTATGTCATTATATCATTATCAAATTTTTAAAATTACGAAAGCTTAACTTAAGCCGGTTTAATTTATAATTCGAATACAATTTTTTATATTTAAAATTTTAAAAATACGTACGTGTTTTGTTTGATTTGTTGAAACTCAAAAATAATTTTTTTAAAAATTATATACTTTTTGAATTTTCGAATAACGAACTAAATCCAGCCTTACTTTACATTAAAATATTAATTATATATAATTTTAAAAATAATAATAATCTTTAAATAGAACAAAAATGGAGTAGTTATTATTATTAAACATCAATACTGTCATTGAGAAAATGTGCTACTCAACAACCATTCAACAATCATCAGTGCAGTACAGGTTTGTCTTTGAGCTGGCGGTTTGAGAACGTTGGACCCTTTTGACTTGTTGACTCAAGATTTTAGTGTTGAACTAGGCTCGTCAACTCCCGGTAGTTACATCTTTACAAAACTCCCAAGCACTCCTTCTAACACGTGTCAGAGATCCACTAAAATATGCTTCAAGAGAATAAAAAGAGAGAAAAAAAAATGCACTTATTGTGGAGTGACCTTTCTTGGGTTTCGGACAACATTGTGCTTTACCCCTTTTAGTGATGAGCCCATGCATGGGCTGGCGATGGCCCCTGCAAAGCTGCAAAAATGTTTGGTCACTGTATCCAATGGCCAAATGTTCTAGCTTTTGAAGGGTCACTGTTCCTCCACTTTAAGGGCAGGGGGGAAGGGGGTTCTTCATCATGTGCCCTTAAAAGCAAGCACATTAACTGAAGTCATCATCTTCTCTTCATAGTATTCCCTGAATCTCTCTCTCTATCTGAATGTGCTCCACTCTTGGGTTATTCATTGAACTTACTTGAACTAATTATGCGGAACCATGTATTCTATGCTGATGTTGCCTTGGTTGCTTCCTAGATCTTGTTACTATGGCACCAATTGCCAAGGGCACCAATGCCCTAACAAAGGGCATGCCCTAATGATGAAGGACTCTGGACTCGAGGAATGTTAGCATGCTCCAACCATTCCATTTGATGGTCTGAAGTCCTGTCTAGTGTCTACCAAAGATAAAAACAAATCAAAGAAGAGTCGGCTTTTGCATAAAGTGTAAAAACAGTAGGGACCCTGTGTAAAGGTTCAGGTTGGTTTGTGATCTATATATAGAAATTAGTATCCTATAACTTGCAATCAACAAAAAAAAAAAAAAAAAAAAGTTTAGTTGGTTGATTCTAAAAATATCCTCAGAGATTTTACTCAACAAACAGGTTGTATTTCTAAAATGATAATTTTTTTTTTCTTTCTAAATTTCAATTTTTTTGGTTATGATAGTATGTCGTTGGTCGAAAGGAATAAGTTTATGATGTATATATGTGTGAGATTCTCTCTATAACTAATGTTAAGGCCATTTTCAAGAGCCCGAGCAGTGAGGAAGCAAAATCAGGCGGGGCGTCGTTATGTGGGTTATCTAACATTCTTCGAACCATAGACCGAAGGCAACTCAAATTTTGTGATGGTAGCCTGAACCCTTTGTGAGCTCTAGGAATTTAATGGGCTCTAGGGCATGTTGTGGTGCAGTATTATATTGTGATCCAGGCCCCAATTGTATAGCTTCTCTCTACTCTTGAGTTGAGAACATGACTAGTTTAGAATGGTATTCTTTTCTTGTTGATAGATCATACATGGAATACATTTTTTGATAGCCAAACTCCAATGAATTCATTGGTACATAATCAATAATGGCCAATCATGCATGTAGCACAAGTTAAATAGAATGCAAGTAATTTGATTTATTGGTGAGAGATGAAAAAGTATTTAAAAGTAAGGACAAAATGGAAAAGAAAAAGAAGAAAAAGAAGAAGAATATGAAACTTATCACTTAAGCAACAAAGTCTTTGTGTCTGCTTGCTTTATTTGCTGCTTTCCGCTATCATTTTGAACTTGTTCACAAGAACTTTGTAAAAAAGAGTGATTTGGTGTTTAAAATTCGGGGCACATGGTTAATCACCTCTAATTTTGCCAAAACTATAACTTTAGATACATGATGTCATTGTTATTATGTATAATTAGACTACTTTATTGATCAGCTAAGTTATGTGGTTGGTTCTCACAGGTGATTTGTGTGAGTAACAGGGTACATATGAAAGATGCATCTGATAGAAAGCTTTGAAATGCCTGTTAAACAGTCTAAATATGGAAAGGCAAATGTCATATTGTTCTCCTAGTTTGTTTAGGTTCACCACAAACTCATCCTCCAAGAAAATAGAAGCCAATAGAAATTTGAACAAATGATTCAAGTAGATGCATTAAAAGAAGGAAAAAGCCAGTACAGCAACAGTAGCGAAAGTACATTACTTGTATTTCTTTTCTTGTATACACAACTACAGAAACAAGGCATAGAGTCTATGGGTAAGAGTTAAGACTCCACTCAAAAATATTCCTAGGCCAAAACACATTTAGACCATATGATCTAAATCATCTAATCTACACCATTTCCCACAGTTTTAAGTAAAATCTAACAAAGTAACATTCAAAGATCTTTCCAGACATTAAAATCAGTCATAGAGCTGTTGGGAGTAATTACACTGTCCTGGCACCCCAAGAAGAATGTCATACGTGAAGGGTCTACATTCACTAGAGCATGAGCCTTCCTGCTTGGGCTAGAAGCAACAGCAACTTCTTCGGCACCAATTGTGACTTCTGCATAACCTTTATCTACCTCAGGATTCTCCAACTGTACAAAATTCATAAACCCGTTTATTTCAATTGTAAACATGCAAATGGAGAATATACATTTGAATCCAAGACCTTCAACAAATGCATTGCTTCGATAACTTATTAGATAACCACTGGAATATTTCTTAATAGGTGCCCAACATCGTATCACAATCTATTAATAATATATACATGTTATGCTGTTATGGGTATTATAGCCTGTTGATTGCGAAAAATCATAGAAAATCTGATTTCAAGAATTGAAAATTTTCTTCTCAGTGGCACCTAGGAATCTTGCCCCTACTAGGGAGAAGGCCTAATGCTGAGCAAGGGACTCAGATGTCTTCTTGGGGCTTCTCCCGCTCAAGCCACAAGAGACCAAAGGTATTAGTTGGGCAAAGCCTGGATTCCTTTGGTTCTCCCAAAGAAAAGAAAAAACATAAAAAAAAAAAATCTCAAAGAAGAGAGCACATACCCTTAATCTTGTTTCGGCACCCCAAATGACAAAGGTCTCATTGCAAGTATAGTGTCTGTGATTTCCCCTTACTCCACCAGGTCGGATTTGACCAACATGAACAGAAGCACAAGATACTGCACCACCTGCAGCATGTATTTGAATTGATTATAAGAATAAAAGCAATCACACTGCTTGAAAAACATAGAAACTATAACTTGAATCAAGGCTGCAGCTAGTGAACAAGAAAAAAAAAAATCCCTTCAAATTGTAAGCTGCCTTGAATTCCACTAATGTTGAAATTTATGAATGCATTGTGGATTCAAAGAAAGATGAGGAACTCATTGGAGATTCTTCATTCAGCTCAGAACTTATCTTAGCCTCTTCAGCTACACTTGGATTCATTTATTTTATTCCAAGTTCATGTGAAGAAATATATGAAAAAAAGAAAAAACAATAATAGTCCTATTGAAAATCAACACTTAATGATGAAAATTGCATTATAGTTTATGGTTAATGAAACATAAGAAATAGCCACCTATAAATCCCAAGCAGTAAATCAATTGTAGTTAAACTTCATATTATCATTCTACACCCAATTACCAAATTAATCAATTAAACTCCAAATTAATCAACAAAACAAGCAACACCCATCAAAACTCATTATCAGTTCACACCCAATTACCAAATTAATCAAGAAAACAAGCACCCCCCACCCCATCCACAATTCAAAAAACACACCCAAAATCCCAAGCCAAGCTACACGTTCCAATTATTATTATTTTTTTATTTTTTATTTTTAAAGAAAAAGAAAAAAAGAGAGTAACTAACCTGAAAGGCCAGCATTATGGGCAAGAGAAACAGGATCAAGCAACCAACCCCTCTTGTCTTTGGAGATGTGAGAAGGGAAAGCAGAGCTGAATCTCACAAGATTGGCCTTCACATCACCATCAGAATGAGAATGGAGATGGGTTTCCTTAAATATTTGAGGATTCTGAGGAGACGAAGAAGAAGAAAAGTGGTGACGATGTTGGAGTCTGAGGGAGGCCCAAGTGAGAAGAAGGAAAATTGAGAGAAGAAAAGGGAAAGCAAGTGGCCTTTTCAAGAACCATATAATTGATGAAATAGAGATATATGAACGGCTGGTGTTGTTGTTGTTCTCTGAAGAAGATGAGAAATTTGTAGTTGTGGGGAGATTAGGGGAAAAGGTGTTGGAGAATCTCCTAGGGTTCGCCATTTTACATCTTCTTCTTCTTTTCTTCTTCTACTGCATTTCATTTCTCTCACGTGAGGACGACAGGTGAAGCCCAGCTTATTTCGTTTTTTGGTTTTTCCACGTGGCATGCTGTCAAGCCCCCAGATTTATTATGATCAACTCCTACTGTTTAATGTCAAAAAGTCCAATTGTTGTGGCTGGTGCTTCCCATTCAAAGAAGATTTAAAAAAAGAAAAAGAAAAATTACTTGGGAGGAGTGAACCCGACGTGAATCGAACACGCAACCTTCTGATCTGGAGTCAGACGCGCTACCATTGCGCCACGGATTCCTTGTGTTAAGTTGTTATAATAAATTATTAATCTACTTTCGACATATAGATAGAGCACATATTTCTTTTTAATATTTTTTGATGCTGACGAGTGATGATTGTTATAATAGAATTCCCACTTACGATTGTTCTAATAAATTAAAATATCCAAACGAGGTTTCCTTGCCCGGCCTAGGAACTCAAAAACTCACGATTGAAGTGCTTACATATCATATGTAGTAGAGATGTATAAATATAGGTCACCAAGCATAGTTGAATATAACATAAACAACAGTACAGTGGAAAACACAACTCCAATGCCAAAACACAACTGCAATGCCTTCTTCTCCATCCTGTTGACACCTTTTCTCGTGCACGGTTTGGGCAACAAGTGTAATTTTCATCTTACCCATAAGGCCATAATTCCCATTTTCAATTTCCCTTCAATTTAGTGTTTAAAAAGAATATGAGAAAGAATGGCAACAACTTTAATTCCGCGACCACCACAAGTTCAACAAGTTAAACTGCTAGGCTTGTCCCTGTTAGGATGATCAATCCAAATGCCTCTACAATGTCCGAGTTTGAAAAAACTAATCTCGCACAAAGGGAAAGAAGACACCTACAAGATGCTGAAAAACCGATAATAAAAAAAAATAAAAAAGAAATGAAAATTGAGTTCAAACAGAATTAATCATTTCAAAAATTGCCTCAAAAAGTAACAACACATGTATTTCTTCTAGAGCTTTGATAAAAGCCTGTTTGTGCCACCAGCAAAACTGACAGAAACTACCCTGGACTGGATTATCACTGATTGAACTACTACTAAGAGGATATAAATGCAATTGGATATGCTTTTGGAAGAACAATGGACAATGAAATACAACAGGTAAGGACCAGTGGAAAGGAAAACATTGAACAAAACTAAATTTATCCACCAGCAGAAATGGCCTTCTAAATAGTACCCGTTACACACTTCTTCTTTACAGTTCAGTAGTGGCACATTTCTCTATTACCTTCTGAGCGGCTTGTAGAGGACTACGGTAACATACTTGGACTGAAACCTGTGTGTCAATCCCAAAGCAACAAGAGACTGAGATGCCCAGCCTTTCTCTATAAAAAGGTGGTTCAGAACAACATGCTGAGGCTTCGAAGACATTTCAGCCTCGTCCGGCATACCCAGCAATGTAAGGTGCAGCTGAGGTGGAACCGCCACTGGTTCTTTTGCAAAGTCTTCATCTGCTGGAAACGCATGACCATAGCTGGAGTCTGGTGACGGTGGAGCCTCAAACTCACCAATGCCTTCAAAGTTTTCAGGCACAAAATCCTGAAACGAAGCAAAACCAAACTTCAAAAAGACTGAACAAAGAGATCAGGAAGCTCTGCCCATGATGGGAACCTAAAAGATATATAATGCAGAGAGCATGTTGCCCAGAGGCTTTAGAACGGCACAATATGAATAAAATTTTGCATCTTTTAAACTAAGGAGGGAGTTTAATGTATAACTACTGCTAGCATTTCACCTCAATCCTTAGGTCGGTGGGTTTTAGTTATACAACCAGAAAAAAATGGCACTTCAGTTGCATAACAGTAGGATGAGAGCACAAAGGAATTGTTGAACTTGCTTGATAACATATGATGAAAAAGCAGATGCTCTAAGAAACAATTTACTGTAGCTCTACAGGCAACCTGCCAGCTTTGCCACTGGTACCCCAGCAAACCTTGTAGCACTTCATGTGGACTCCAAAAGCAACAATGCAGAAAAGTAGGCCATGTGATCCCCAGAATCAAACAAATAATTATGAAATTCTGAAGAAGCCAATGAAAAATAGTATGATGGCCTCATACTACACACATATCACCCAAATGTGCATTCCACGACCTTGAATTGGCTAACCCAAATTAAGTTGCTAGAAAAAAAAAAAAAAAAAAACTCATGGAGTAAATTTCTGGCAGTAGTTCATCAAAGCCATCTATTGTTGATTTTTACAAAGTTAATAAATTCCTGCCCTCTCTGTGTGGAAACAAAATGATGCTTTGGATGGGAAGCAAATGCTTACATTTACATCAAGAAGATTGCTAATGTGCCCCATCTCATCAGCTATGCAAGGCAGATCTGGAATACATCTCCATTCTCCATCCACAATGAACTTATACTGATATATACCAGATGGAAGGACCAACAGAAGTGAATGATCCTTTCCTGTTCGCTGCAGTATCTTCCTGCACGAGTTTACCACACCACAATTATTGTAAACTAAAAAGGAGTCGTCTATAACACATTCCAGGCCAATTAAATAAGTACCCAAACTTCAATTGGTGCAGTACCTTGATGACCAGTTGTCCCAAGATCCTTCTACAGCAACACTGTTACCACCATTGCTCCATGTGATCATGGTGGGAATCCCTTTCTCTGGAGGTAGATCTGGAGCAGCATGAGACTCATTAAGCCACATTTGATTGAACATAGGAGCGTCACCCCTAGGTAAGGGAGCCACTGGAACCTGCAAATACACAAGTAATGAACCAGTAAAAAAAAAAAGAACAAAAATTCTTAAGTTTAGCAGTTGGCTTTATAGCACAGAAAATCCTTTATTATGTGCCACAACTTCCATGATAACTAGGAAAAAAAGTGGGCTAGTTTTGAGTTGCCGGGCATTTCAGGTGCTAGAGATGTTAATATCAATTTGACTTTACACTCTAGATGAGCCAATGGCAAAACTGCATTAGACTCATTTGTCCATGTATTGTCACATGAAAATGAAGCACCTACTTCATTATGTAGATAAAATGTAACCCTGTACCAAGGAATCTGAACTTTAATTGAGCAAATATCACAAACAACAAAGACACCTAAACAAAATTGAAAATCAACGAGAAAAGCATAAAACAAATTATCAAAATAACAAAGATTTGTCCCAAGAAAGTGTTGGAATGGAATTAATGTGCATGTAGAGGACTGGATGCTCAAGCAGCAGGTTCTAATCCAGTTTCCTTACTGAACTTACAAATGGAATGTTAGAAAAATAACTTATGAAACATAAAAGGAATGTTCATATTCTTAAAAAATTAGTAGAAGCAGTTATTTAATACCAAATCTAACACAGTATTTCAAAACTTAATAAATCAGTCGATAGAGAATGTATTCCACCATTTTTCTTAAAAAACCATTAACATGAGAACATAAACATCTATAGTCTTCCAAAGGGAGCTTGAAGTTGCAAAGACAGTGCAATAAGACAACTAACTAGTCATTCTCTCAATTAGATTTCTTTTGAGGCCCAAATCCCGTGCCACTCCAATCTCCCCCACAACATAACCAAACTTCCAATAAAAGTAGATTTTCTAATCATGAAAGATTGACAGCAAAGAGCACAAAGAAATTTTTCTCAAGATTCACTTAATCATACTCTCGAACCTTTAAAATGGGGGCTCTCAGTGCATTTTCCACAAAGCATAACTGTCTAAGTGTCCGAAATGTATTTGTCAACATTGTTGAAACAAGTTTTCAGGTGAGGATATAAATAAGATAATCATTCTTTTGATGGCATGGAGTAATGACAATAAATCAAGTTGGGGAAATGCACCAAAGAGGCTCCTGCTAAAAAATATCTAAGCTTTGTCATTTCAACATTTAGAAGTTGATATTACTTTTCCATTCCCCTTCTCCTAAGGCTAAATCACACAACACTTGCTAAGGATGGTCCAGTTTAAATACAAGATAAAGAAGGTAAGAGGAAATCATACAAAGCTTTTTGTTTTCTTTAGTTTTGTTTACAAAATAAAGTACAATGATTAATCAAAGTTTAAGATTATAACATTTTCTTAATTAAGTTTTATTCTCCTTCAAATAAGAAGAAAGGGAAAAAATAAAATACTAATAGAATCATGGAATGAGACTGAGAAAGAAAGAAAGCAAGTCCAACCAGCTTCAACACTGCCATTTGAAACCAAAATTCAACTCATTATCCTAATATCAGACCAACTAACGAGTTATTGTTTAAAATATTGTTGCACAAAAGCTCAGCATTATTTTCATCTTTCCTCAAACTCAAATAGTTCTATAAAAACATATTCCTAAATAGATATTGATGAGCAAATTCCAAAACCTACACTAATTTCCAATTTTCCAATTTTCCAATGCAATGATAAATATTACACCAATCAAATACATCCGTCCATTGAAACAGAACTTTCGTATTACTAGCAATCCATGAAGAGTACCATTTAGGCAAATGCAACGTTCGCATATCATTCATCATATAAACATACGCCAACAGAAGGATTAAAGATACACTAAACAGAAGCATGCCAGAAGAACGGTAAATTAGCAAAACAACAGTACGCAAATCCAGATAATTACCAACATAATAACCAAAAACGAACTAAAAGAAATTAAAGATATTACATAACAAAAACAGATGCAATAAATATCGTCAGGCGTAGGGTTTCGCCACAGATAAAAATCTCTAGAGAATCACTTCCGCAGATCAAAATCTCGAATAATAACAAACCAATTAAGCACGAGATTACCTGAGGAGCGAACATGAGCGGAGATCTAGACCGACCGGGGCTCGGAGGCGGCGAATTCCCCATAGAATCCAACGAAGTCACGCCCACCGGCCGATCAGAAATCGGCCGGAGATCGTTCGGAAAACCGCCGGACTCTTCGCCGTCCGATCGCCGGGACGGATCGTCGTTCCCGCTCTCTCCTTCTTCTCTTCCGTTCGCATTTCCCATCTGCGTGACGACGATGTTTCAAAGATCTGCAAATTCCAGAAGAAGAAATATAGGAAATAGAAAATAGAGGGAGAGGGTTCATGAAATGCCACTGATCATGGCTTTATTTACGGAGAATGACACTCAGATTAAAGCCGGTTTTGCAGAGCGGAGAAGAAGAAACGGGAGGGACGGTTGTGTCAGGGAAATTAGAGAGGGAAATGTTACAGAAATGCCATCAATGCTGCGTTTATTTACGGAGATTTGACACTTGAGTTGTGTAGATAGCGAGAGGAGGGAGGAGGACGGAATGGTCTTTTCGCTCGACTTGTTCGAGCTCGGCGGAGGACGAGATGAAGCCGTTGAAACGAGAGAGGTTGCACTGGTTTTTTTGTTTTTTTTGTTTTTTCTCTACATGCAGTTGCAGAGGAGGATATAGAAAAACTTCCTGCCCAACATTTTTTTTCTCCCGCGTGGACATGACGTGGATACGAATATGATATAATAAAATGAGATTTTTTTTTTAATTTATGCTTTTTTATATTTTTTCTATGATTCTTTGTGATTTTTTTTTTTTTTTAAATGAAGAGCTGGACAATAGTTAAATAGTTACAATGCCGGCTTTATATGGTTAAGCCGATTACGCAATCGTCTGATTAAGACCTGTAGAATTAATTTGACCTTTTTTTTATTTTATTCATTTGCTTATTTTATAATATTTTATACAATGTATTTAAGACTTTATGTTAATTGAACTATAAAAAAATATTACATTGAGCAGAGTTTTTTATTCATAACTTGTGGTATCCTGGACAGATTATGTGTATTAGTTACTAGTTAGTTCATAAATGTAAGTCTGAACAAAGAGATAAAATAACGTTCCAACGGATATGTAGTTGTTGCTAGACGTAGTCTACGAAGTACGAATTTTTTTTTCTCAAGCAAATGTCATGTTTACCTCACCTTGTAACATTGATCAAATTCATGAATACAAGCTCTGAGTATTTCGTTGTCTTATTTGATGATACATTGATAAAAGATTTCAAAACTCAACTTAATTAAGCGTTTTTTCAAGTATACAGAATCAGTTATGTGAGATATGTTTCCTCCACTATACTTTAATAAAATCTAAGTTAAAAAATTAAATTACTATAAATTATTATTTTTAATTATATTTATTTACATCATTTTTTATTTTCATATTTTTATTATTATCATTTAATATTAATAACTCACTTTGTTTAATTAATATATTGAATGTGTTAATTTCTAATCAAAGATTTTGAGACACTAACAACTTCACACCAACCTAATCTTTTTTATTTTTTTATTTTTTTAATTTTTTCTAGACATCAACCTAATTTAAGTGTTCAATTTTAGCATTTATATTTTGTAATACAATAAACATTTATTATCATTATTTTTGGCTGGTCCTAATGCTTAATTAAAACTTATCATAAGAGACCAGATGACACGTCACCAACACTACGTGCAATATTTTTCTCTACTCCCTCAGTGCAGAGAAACAAAGTTACATTATTGAAAGAAGAATGATTGTGAGAAACGAAAACGACTTCGCATCCAAACGTCAAATCGACACGTGTATATGATCTCTGAGGGGCCGCCTCTATATTCGTAGCCACCTGGATAAATAGCATGTGACGTTAATCCTTGTCAGCGGATAAGATTCAGATAAGTTTCGTTTTTTCCATTGTAAAATGACTAAAACGACCATTAGGTCCCACCCAATTTTCAAATCATAGTAATCCACGCGTCATTTTGTCTTCCTTCGCGAGCATATCCGTCGGATTCATCTCAGAATATCGAACGGTTCGTACCTAAGGAAGACGTTACGCGCGGGTCGACAACTATAAGATACACGTGTTGTTATGTGGTGTAAAGCCGGACGACAAAGTGTACAGCACAGTTGGACGGTAAAAAAATTCGCCGGGGTTTAAGCTTTGCTCTTCTTAAACCCTACTGCGAAGTCTGGGGTTTTCTTCGGGCGCCACTGAAAAGAAGGTGATTTCTACGAAGGGTGAGTTCAGATTTTCGCTAATCTTGTTCTCTGTTTTTTATTTTCTCGATTCTCTTTTAATCGATTATCGATAATGGATTGGATTGAAATTATGGGTTTTTGGGCTTTATAACTCATCTTGCGTTATTTGATGATTTTATTTTCTTTTGAATCAATGCGAAAAGTCGTTGGTTGGTTTCATCCTGGTTCTGTTGGGATTATATTGTTCTTTTTATAAGAACCCTAATGTGAAGTTTTATTTTATTTTATTTTTATGTTTTTTTAGAATCGAAGAGGAGAATTTGGAAATTTTGAAACCCTATTATGAGTTATTAGCTTTCATGGTGGATGGGCTTTGAGTTATTCTTAGATTCATGAGTTCTTTGAGGATATTGTGGTGGTTGGGGCTGGATTATTAGTTTCTGGTGATTTGGTACATGGATTGATAGTTAGTATATCTTATTAGCGGAAGACATCTTTCATAATTGAAAACAACTGTTTAAAAATGGTTTGTGGTTTCTCTGTTGGATTGGGATAATTTAGTGAAGCATAGGTACATTGCTAGTTGTTGTTGCTCTTGTGATGGAATTGCTTTTTTTTTTTTTTTTTTTTAATTTATTTTTAGGTGGAAGTAAGTAAGAAATTATCAAAGGGTAGCCCACTTACTTTAATATAAGTGGAAATGTAACTGAAGATATTAGTTTTCATCACAATTTTTTTTTTAATTCTTCTCTCTCTATTTATCTGTCTATCTGTCTATCAATCTTTCTCACGTCCTTTTTTGTTTAAATTTCAGTGTTCTATTTTTTTTATTTATACAGGAAAATGACTTCTTCTCAAGCCTCATTTCCTCGTCCTTTCAATCAAAATCAAGCAGACGGAAGTAATAGCGTAGTTCCTCATCAGGTAAGTCTGTTAAATCTTCAATTGCCTCCCTCTCCTCTCTCTCTCCCTCTCTTTTATAAATTTATTGTCTAACTATTTTGTTGTATCTTCTTTTGAACTCACAGGTTATGCTACCCAATCCCAGTATTCTGAATTCAAGTAATCCGTTTCCTTGTTCACCATGTTCTCATAATAATCCATCGATTAATTCTCAATTTTGCGCCCCTGTTTCCCAATTTGCAGTACCAGTTAATAACCCATTTGGACAGTTGAGTAACTTGAATGGAAATGCCACGGGTTTTCCTAATCCCCATTTTGTAAATGCTTCTAATCATCATTTCCCTATGAAAAATAGTCATATGTATACTCCCCATCCGATCTCTTCTACTCCTCAGGATCTCACTAAACCACATGGGCAGTTCTATTCACAAAATGCATTGCAGAATATGAATCCTGTTGCGGCGTCTCAACATGGGCTTTTCCATAACCTTCCTCAAAATTTTAATCAAACCATGCCATCTTTTCCTCATGGACAGTTATTTATGCAAAATTGCCCACAGGTTACAAATCAGGTTAGACCTTTGCAACCACATGCTGGTGAAAATATGCCTGGTGGGCAATGTGGTGCTCGCAGTCAACCTATAAACCAGTTCATTAGTATTCCATTTGGGCAGTTTCCACAACAGCCTATTTTTCCTCAAGTTGGCGCCTTTAACATGTCTCATTCTTCAGTGGGATGCTCGAATCAAAGAGCTCAGACCTTGCATTATCCAAATCTGCCATTTCCCATGAACCCTCAATCCAGCATGGTGAATTCTAACCAATTTGTTCAACAGAACATGCAAAATCAACCAATGTTTATCCCTTGTGCTATGGGACAGAACACATTACAAGAGTTTCCTATTGCTGATCAAAACTCTCAGAAGAATGCTCTACCATCACTTAATTGTGGTCCATTTCAAAAGCAAGAAACTGAAAACCAGGGCCCTCAGGTATTCTTTAGCTTCCATCTGCATTTGCTAGATTTAGATGGCATATTTTGTTGTTTCATTTTCTTCATATAATAGATTGGTGATGCCTGCTTAGATACTTAGATGACACGACTTATGAGGTGGTCTGTGTGCTCTTTTGTGAAGCTATTTTGGTCAATCTATGGGCTTCCATTATATATAATTCACAAAGAAAGGGAAATTTAAGTAATTGCTGCCTGCTATGCTTTCATGTTTATTTGGTTACAAAGATTGTGCAAATGACTTTGAATTTTTAGAAAATAAATTAAAGATATTATATATGATATAAGTTGAAGAAAAATAAGTATTTTTGTCTCTATAATCCTAGATCTATGAAAGGAATTAATAACGAAAAAAACTAATTGAAAACATTGTGAACGCATAACTAATCATTCTAAAATATAATCAATTTCTAATGAAAATAAAGCATTTAAATAAATAAGAAAAAAGAGAGCAAAGGATAATAAGAATTTGAGCAAAGAGAAAAGGAGAGGAATTATTGAAATTTTAAAGAATTTTATCCACGTAAAGGGGGAAAAAATAAAACTTAAAGAACTACAAATCTTAAAGCAATGTTACTTTACTCACAGTTTGAATCAATAACTAGAAATATTAAAACCTAACATGAAGAAATAAACCCTTTGATATAGTTGTTTCTCCATTGGTTGTTTTCGAAACAACCTATTTACAATTTAATTTGAATATTCCATTCTCCCTAAACCTTCTATCTAATCAAGATAAATTAAGCATCTTCTTAATGCACAAGATGTCCAAAAAAAAAAAAAACATTAAAATAAAGGAAACAATGATGGTGCCATCTTGAGGAACGGTATTTCCATTTTCTTCAACTTTAATTTTTTGACTTTTTTTTTATCATTGTGATATGTGAAACCTCTTTCTTGTGTTGCAAATGGTCTGAGAGCACTTCCATGGGCCAGACCTTGGCTTCAAAAGTCTTCATCTAATATTGCAAAATTGTCCTTAAATCTGATAATACCTGAAGGATCACTTGGAAGACCATGTACACCAACATCTATTTTATAAGAAAATTAATTAAAAGTAATCTAAACAATTGCCCAAAAAATGTTATATGAGAAAATGATATCTAGGACTATCAAAATATTAAATTATATTCAACCCTCAAAAAGTAAAAAAATAAAAAATAAAAAAAATTCAACAGCCAAATTTCTAAAGTAACTCTTAAGAAAATACGACTAAAATGAAAAAAAAAAAATTCCTAAATGTGCAGTCCTTAAATAGTATAAAATGCATAAAATGACCTTAAAACTCTAAAATGCTACTTAAAGGCATTTATATTATTTCTCACTTTTTTCTCTTTATTTTCCTTTATTTCCTAACCTAAAAGCACTAAAAATAAGAGAAAAATATACAAAATTGTGATTTCATCAATTGTAAATGATAAGTTAATAATGCATTGTGAACTTTACAGGCAATTGAAATTTGCCTAGTTTAGGACAATATTGAGTGAGACTATGTTGTATGGTCACATGAATTGTAGATAATTAGCCTTCTGTCTTTTTTGATATCATCAGTAAGTTTCATAATTGTTACTGCCATCATATCTTCCTTTGCTTTTCATCCACATTATCTTTGCTCGACACTCATCCAAATTTGGCCCCATCATGAACCAGTTCGCATGACATGCAGTTGAAATAGTAATTTGTGAAGACATGAGCTTCTCTGCATGTTTCTTTTTATTCTTCACTTTGAGCATATTTTGGATTCAATTTTACAGGTTAATCAAGCTGAAAACAACAACAGTATTGTCTCAAACTTCAACCACAGGAACCATCAAAGCAAGCACTCAAAAAATCATCAAGGGTTTGAGAAAAAGAAGTCAACACACCCAAGGTCCACTTTCTGTGATTACTGCTAAGTTTGTATTATGGCACACTGAACCTTGAC
Source organism: Paratinospora sagittata (assembly GCA_035771175.1). Lineage (NCBI taxonomy): Eukaryota > Viridiplantae > Streptophyta > Magnoliopsida > Ranunculales > Menispermaceae > Paratinospora > Paratinospora sagittata. Next base: position 5,308,310 of record CM069593.1, read on the forward strand.
TAACAAGATGGCACATAGTAATGGGATCCTACCAAAGGATAACTCACAATCAAATTTCTGGTAAAACGATCCATTCAAATCTTCTTTGCCAAAGTTCAGCTCAACTGTTTCTAGCCTATTAAGAAGAAAATGCCAAAATTGCAAACATCTTGTTCATTAATTTAATTTTATAAAAAAACTAATTAACTCAGTTGTTAGTTTTAGATGGAGTTGATCTTCTGAGAAGGCAGTTTTCATGATGAAAACATTTTCTTACAAAAAAATAAAATAAAAAATCAACCCTTGTTTTTATAAGTTGTATAAGAAGAAACACTGTCTGCTTCAGTCCGAAGAAGTATCCATCACGTGTTTTATATCTTATGAATCAAATTCATGCAATTCATGCAGGTTCCAGAAATCCAAGCCTCATCATATGGCTAATGCAAAGGGAACCTTTAATCCCTCTGGTGGAAAAGGTTTTGTGCTGGAATCCTTGCTACCAAACAAATATTTATGCAATTTTGTACCATTGTTTTTATGGGATTAACGTTTTGGTTTCTTAGATTGTTCTACTGTTGGCATTGGTGCACATTTGTACACCTTTATCACCGAAATCAAGACACTCACTCAAAATAATCTAAAGAAATAAATTTAACATCTAAAACTTAGTTGTGCTTGTTTTCTCATGGGATGATTGAGCAAATTCCTTGGAGTTTCTTCAATTAGAAAGAGATATTGCATTGTTTCTGCTGTAGATTTCATATTACCACCATCAATTGAATAGAAAGATGTTAGCATTATTGTATATCCTTGTGAAATAGATGTAGAAATGTATTCATCAGCAAATTAGTAGTAAAAAACTCCAATAGAGTGCATGCTTTCTAGAATAGAGAGAAAAAAAAAAAGAGGAAAGGAAAGTGATCCTTATCATCAAGCCTCAGTTCTTTGCTGGTAAAACAGAAGCATTCAAGAATCTGTTGAATGATAGTGATTCTATAAATTTTTGCAGTGCTTCTAGAATATAATACTATAAAAGTTGGAAAAAAAATGTATAAGACTACTATTATGCTAATTAGGGGTGTAAGCCAACCCGATCAACTTGACTAACCCGACCGAACCAAAGCAAACCCGACGGGTTGGATTGAAAAATCCCAACCCAAACTAGTTTGGGTTGGGAGCCTAAAAGACCGACCCAACCCAACCCAACCCGAACCAATTAATAACCCTTACTCTAAAAATTCCCCTTTCCTCTTGTTTGATATGAAGAGTAAAGCTTGGAACTTGGAAGTGACTCAAACTCATCAATCTTTCACGTTATTAACAACTTGATGCTACTTTGAACTGTTTTGCATTTGTATTTGTGGTTGTAATGAAACTCTTTTGAAACTTTTTTTATGAAACTTTTTTCAATTTATATTTGTCATATTCTGATATGGTATTTATATTTGTCATATTGTGATATAGTGGTGGATGAATGTGATTTATTTAAAACATCTTGATATTTATGGTTAATTTGAAATTGTTGTCAAATAAACATGTTGATATAGTTGTATTTGAAATTGAAATATTACACGCTTGATGTCTTTTAGTGTAGAATTTACACGTGGAATTTATAAGTATAATTTAATTTAACTCACTTCAAGATTCTTAACCCGAATGACCAACCCAACCCAACCCAAACCAACCCTAGTTTGGGTTGGGTTGAGGGGTAGTTTCAATTTTTCCAACCCTAACTAGTTTGGGTTGGGTTGGGATTTGACTCTAGCCCAACCCAACCCAACCCAACCCAACCCGTTACATCCCTAATGCTAATTATGGTTTACGAAATAGAATATTGAGTAATAAAGAAAGAAGAGGATGATAAAATAAGTGTGATTGAAATGTGGATATTGACATAGATTTGTGGTAAATGTTGAAAAAATTAAATTAGAAAGGAACATATTTCATAAAGGTAAATATAGCCTTATATGTTGATAAAATGAGAGATAACCAAAAATAAAATTAGAAATGAACATATTTATTAACGGTAGATGTAGCCCCAATTGAAGATAGAATGAGAGAGAACCAAAAACAAAATTTGATAAATATTTAAAAAATGGTAAAATGGCTTGAACATGTACAAAGAATACCTAAAATAATATGGATAAAGATAATTAAGAAAAATATAAATATTTCTAATATAATAATTAATAGAGCGTGATGGAGGAAATGGATTTATCATTTATGTAGTTGGGGAAATGTCTTGTTGAGTTGAGTTGTAGAACTGGTATAATTTTCACTGAAAGTAGTAATTTATTACAACACGACATTGTTTACCTTCATTCTTTTCATCATACCTAGAATTAGGATCATTTACAATATCCGCAACACTTGTGCTCCATCTTGATTTAAGCTTATTTTATTTACTAAATGCACCTGTACGAGTACGACTTTTAAATTGGATGGCTTGGTGAGCTTAACTTTATTTCTTGACCTCAATTGAAGCCTGGCAATTGTCTTGAATAATTCTTTTCTATTTTATAAGCTCCTTACATGTAATGCTCTTGTATCAATATTATCATAAAGCTTATTCCATCTTATTTGCAATTGAATACTTGATTCTTTTATTTAATTCAATCTACGGTTTCCTTTCTTGTATAGGACACTACAATGATCAAGTAGGGAAATCTCAACTAGAAAATTCTGCCAAAAAAACCAAGGTTGAAGATCGAAGGTAATGTTGTTGGGTACTCAATCAAGTTTTCTTGGATCTCAGATACCTGTCAAATTATCAAAATGATCAATAAAATCAACTATTCAATGATATAACGGAAGTGGTTTAAAATGAGTATTATTTTTTGGTGTGAGCATAATAAGCATTGCATAGTGTGAAAAGTTTGCGGGAGTCACCGAAGTTTTTAGGTAACAGATTTGGCTCATAAAAAATTTGAAAGGAAAATTTTATTATGTTGCAACCAGGCCAATCATATTCTCAAACACAGCTGGTCCCAAGTCTGGATAAAGGAGGGTTGCATTAGGTAGCTGACAGGCAACAATGTAACATAAAACTTTGTTAGATCAACTATCCCCATATAATTGGGAAAAAGGCTTAGTTGAGTTGAGCTATTTGAGTTGAGAATTAGGCTAGTCATGCTTTATGGAACAAAATTCTGGCCATAAAGAACAATATGTTAATAAATTAAGTGTAGTGCAAATTTAAGATGGATATGTGGTAAATTATTAATGGATAAAAACTATAAATTAATGCATTCAAGAAATGGTAGTAGTCTCAAATGAAGATAAAATGAGAGAGAATCAATTGAGATATTTTGGATACATACAAAGATTATTAGATGTGCCAATAATAGTTACTTGTATACAACAATTAATTTTAGCCTTTTATATAGCGAAGGGGAAGAACCATTTTTTTAGCTGACTCTTGCCTTGTTTGGGAGCGCGATAAACTCTCCGTTGCGGTGTGAAATTAGGGAAAACACGAATTGGGCGTGTTTGGAAAGCCAAATTGCGATTGCGCTTTGGTTTCTAACGCGATTTTTGGCCGTTTTGAAGAAGCATCTCCCCCCTTGCTTCTGCGTTTGGCTTTGCGGTTCGGGAAAGTGTTTTTCTCCCAAAATGGCGCCGCTCTCCCAAACAAGGCCTCTATGCAGTTGGGAAAAAGCTTTGTTGAGTTATGTTGAGGCTTGGGTCATAAAATAGGATGGAGGTAGTTTTAACCCGTACGCACTAGTACAAATTTGTCAGATGGTAGGGTGCTTGTAACCATTATAGTACTCGGAAGCTGAAGCACTAACTATATGGTATATAATAGACATAAAATCAATGTTTTGTATGTTTCATTCTATTTCTCCTTTATTTATTATGCATGCTTCTTTGTTTTCCCTTTCCTTTGTTTTTTTTCATAGATCTGTGCCCTTAAACTACTCGGAACAAGAAATCCAGCAATGGCGCAATGACCGCAAGAAGAACTACCCTTCAAAGTCCCACATTGAGAAGGTGTAACTAAGTTTGAAGAAGATGCTTTTAGCCTTTGAAATCCTTCATGTCCTGTTCATATTTATTTATCTGCTACATGCAATCTGATGATTGAAAATTCTTTAATCATTGCAGAAGTTGACTCAACAGAAAACACAACCTGAAGTTGTTGACAATGATGCCCAAAAACGTCGTCAGGTACATAATTTTACGAAACACATTCTTCAACATAAAAATTAAGTGTCATGGAAAAGTTGCTAAATGAACACGATGCTTCTTCTCTACCTATAATTGGTGATTTAGGCCATAAAACTGTAGTGCATGATCATTGATATATGCAAATATACCACCTTGCCCTAGTTTCTTATCGAAGAAAAAAAAAAAAAAAAAACCACCTTACCCTCCAGAATCATCCAACTGATGTGTCCTTGTGGTGAGCACTTCCAAAGTAACATCTAGTTCTTATTTCTTTTGACTCTGACGCCTGGGATTTTACAGTCTCATCAAGGTTTGTAACATAATAACTTCCATTGCAGCAACTCAAGGAAATTCTTGCAAAACAAGCCGAATTAGGGATTGAGGTTGCCGAATTACCCCCAAACTATCTGTCAGACTTGAATGATCAGGTCTGCAAGAACGAAGGCAAGAACAGGATGTGTAGTAAGAACAACAGATGTCAGAACAAGAGAGGAAGATTTCAACAAAACAAGTATGGTAAGAGACGAAAACATGGTAAAGGAAACGGGTTTGTTAAAAATCAAAAGTTTGGGGAGGATGCTCAATTTTCCCAGCATGATACTTTGAGCAAGAAGAAGCCAACTCTTTTGGAGAAGCTTCTAAGTGCAGACATAAAAAGAGATAAGATCCATCTTTTACAAGTTTTCAGGTTCATGACAACGAATACTTTTTTCAAGCACTGGCCAGAGAAGCCTCTGGAGTTCCCAATGGTAACGGCGAAGGAAGATGCAGGATCCCAGATTGAAAATATTGAAGAGAAGCCATCTCGATGCCTGGAAAGTGGCGGTATTTTGGAGATCGGTGACAATACTATGGTCAAGATATGTGAAGATTCGAAAGATCATGATGTGGCAAGTGATGAAGATGAAGATGAAAATAATGCTGAAATTGAAGAAATGGTTCATGGTCATGTTGATGGAATAGATTGTAACAAAGATGGGATGAACGACTCTGAGGAGGATGAAGAGGGGGAAATCACAGATTAGTGTGAAGAAGCTTCAATGTTAATATATTAGCATCTGTAAAGTATGAGGTTGCTCATTTGTGAATTTTGATGCGAAGTTACTGAAAATGTTTATTGTAAATGCAGTTCAAACAGAGAGCATAGCTAATTCAATCAGTTCTTCAAGTTTTATTTGTGATTAAAAGATAAATGAGAATTTTCTTAATTCAACTCAACTAAACTTTTTTTTTTTTTTATAGTATAGACTGTTTTTACATTGCAATTAATTTAAAACTGTTGCTCCTGAACGTACGAAAATTACAACATGATACTAAAATGAATGCTGCCTTCACAAGAAAAAAGGCATTCCCTTCTTTGAGATAGGGATTGACCAATAATCAAAATAAGATCTTCTCAACTTCAATTTACTTGAGAAACTGAAAAAGCCTGAAAGTTCATCCCCTAAGTAATAATCTTAAGTTGATCATTTCAACGTGAGTTCATTATCCTGGCATTGCTAGAAACGGCTTGAAGGTCATTAAGAATCCAAGCACTTCAACGATATTTAGGATAAAGAAAACCATATAAACACCTGGATTCAGCAACAAAACCCATATGCAATTTCATTAATAAAATAAATAAATAAAAAATCAATGGTAGTAGAAGAATCAAAACATTAGCCTTAAGCAGTAATGGCAGAAACATAAGATTGGAAGCCTCTTAGTTTCATACCTGGCAGGAATGAAGCATTCTGGCGCTTTTCCGCCCAAGAAAGGCTGCAGTTACATAAGCCATGGACAATATAGGATCAGAGTTAGTATCATAAAATTTGAAATTGAAGCATTCATTTATGTGGAGCATATAAAAAACTAGCCTTGAAGATTAAATCATTGGTTCAGATAATATCTAAATGGTGTGTGCTACATATAATAGAATTCACATGAGCTCATAATACAAGAAGCAATTTTCATTAAGTTGTAATACAAAATGCAAAAGTATATCTGTTATAAGGAAAGAAAACACTCACAGAGCTCCTCCTCCAGCTGGACCGATCGCTTTAAAAAGAGACATGGCAGTCATAGAAATGCCATTAGCAGCTCCTCTTTGGTGCTGGGGCTGTTCATAGTATTCGGGAAATTTAGTTACTTTGAATCTTTGTAGTTGAAAGCTGAACCAATTTTTCATTTCACCACAAAAAAAAAAAAAAAAAAAAGGTGATACAACACGTAAGGAGGAAATTACCACAGCTTGGTTTTGTAGAAGGAATAAACCAGTGACTATAGATACCTGATCCATAAGAAGCCACAAGTGAGAGGAACTTCAGTTGGATAAAATGACACATTTAAGGAAGGAAATTGAAAAGTATAGATAAGAAAAAGCTTTAGATATGATTACGTAAAAGGACTCGATATAAGAACCATTGGCGTCTAACAGTAACATAGGTTCACATGAATCCTTTAATCCACCCGTTGAACTCTTTTGTTGGCTAAATTTGTTAACACAAAGCCCACAAATTCTCTTATTTTTTCATGCACAAAGAGGAATGAAGAGAATGCATGGACCTTGATAATTAGATTGATGAAAAATGAAAATAATAGTTTTATGCTACTCTATTTCACATCAGTTTGATCAGGAAATAGTGATCTCATTTCACATCCCAATATACCAATATCTTCATTTGCTTTTTTCATTCCAGAACTGTAAAGAAAGAAAATCAGCAAAGTTGAGTTTGTACTTACAGATAAAATGTTCTTCAGAATAGATGCACAATTAATAGTCAGGAAAAGTCTATACCCATGAAGCGAGGCTATAAAAGGGTAACTCGACAGCAACAGCACGGTTAAGACCTTCAAGACAGAAGCACATATAAAGCAAGATTCAATTAAAGTAAGATTTAAATAAGTTAAAATTCATATAAAAAGGATGGAAGCATACCGCAGAAATGCGAAATATCGGGATAGTCCCAAAATTCCTAGCAATCATTGGATAAAGAAAAAGTTGGAAAATCATCAAGCCAAATCCTAATAGTTAAAAAAGTTAAAACGGGTAGTTAGTAGCTTAAATGAATAACTTTGCACCCAAATTATGATTTTGATAGGTTCTTGAAAAAAAAAATGCAAAACTCATTGCATTCAATGCTACTTCACCAATATATACCTGTGATTGAAAGGACATCACCGACATCTTGAGTTGTGTAGTTCAGTCCCCCATTTTGCCTAGGACTTACAGCCCATAGAGAGAATATCTGCAGATGAAAATGTCATATTCAAATAATCTATTAGATATAAACAAATATATATAATGGGCGGAAGAATAGTTGGCAAATTACAGACAAGCTCCAACATTGAACATCTATATCCTGGTCTTTGAAAATAACAATGTTCTCATTTCACCATTTTCATTTGTAATCTAGGGGCAATTTTGCGGGAATTAAAACTTAACTTTTTTTTTTTTTTTGCATTTTAAATATGCGTGTATTCTTTAACCAAATTCAAATGCGTAGCAACCATCAGGCAGAAAATTCCTGACAATTGTTGCCCAAGGAGTTAGCTTTGACAGTTTACAAGATTTTACAAATTTAAAGATTCCAAGCTTTCAAAAAAAAAAAAAAACTTAAAGACTCCAAGACTCTAAGATTAATCATTTGTAATGCTAACAAACAATACGCTAAACACATAAAAGAGCCTTCAGTACTTGGATTAGCTATATAAATTTCACTCTATTGTTCTACTCTTTCAATTGACATCTTTGGCTCCCTTATACGTTTTTCACTTCTTCTGAAATTCCAAATGCCAAAGAATTTTCATTTACATGAAACATTAATCATATTTTCAGATAAAATGAACTCCTGAAACTAATGGATTGGGAATTAAAGCTAATATTAAATAGTAATGGGATAAATAAGATGTAAAAGAGCATATTCTTTTTTTTTTAAAAGAAACTAAAAATTATTATATATATGTAGGTAAAAGAGCATATTCTAGATAACCAAAAAGGAAGGAACGGGATGTATCACCTCTGCGTAGGCCATATCATGAAGTGAGAATACACAATACACAATGATAGCTGATATTAAGGGCCAATTTGTGAAGAGGTTTTCTTTGGAATCTGGCTCTTCTCTGTTAGTCTCATGATTCTCATCTATCTTTTCTTTCACATCACTCCTACTAGATGAAGCCTCCAAATTCTCATATGAATTGTGTCCTCTGTTGTATTCCTTATGCTTATGCAATGTTTCCTAACAGCCAGTAATTATAACACACAAGGACGTAGTAAATAACTGCTTGCAGAAGAAAAAAAAATAGAAAATCCATATTAAAAGGCATCTCATCAAACATAATAGAAATATATGATTTCCTAACACTATATTGTTGACATGCACTGGTGGAGTTACGGTACACAGAGAGAAATATTAATATATGAAAGTGATGGATTAACATCACACAACTATTACTGCCAAAAGTAACAAAAGCAAAAAGAACACCACAATTTCAATGATTTGGGCTCTTGAAACCTCACATATTTATGCTTGCCACAAGGTCAGGCTTTCCTATGCCACCTTGAGGCTTAAAATACTTGCATATATCTCCATTATGTATTTTTTTTTCTCCCTATTTTTTAAATATAATTGTTAATAGTCCTTGATATCAATTTCTCCTACTTCCTTCCCCTGTTTCTTCCTATTTTGTTATTTTTTTATGCTGCACTAACTTCTCTTTTATTAAGAGAGAGAATGCAACTTGGAGAGTTGGTTGTATGAAACTATGGATTTGGTTCAGTTTAGGCTTAGTTTTTGATAGTTCTAATCTTAAAATTTTGCGACTTTTTGTGGAGTTTTTCTATACATATATTGCACAATTATTTATCTGTAGATGTTAAAAATAAAAACATATGGAAGATTGTTTATCTTTATCTCAGGTAAACTTTATGACCAGTGATGGTAAAGAGGTATGCCACATTGCTGCTTTTGCTTCTCTATGGATTGTGTGGCTTGAAAGAAACAACAGGATTTTCATGGATAAGGTTCGAACGATTGATAAATTATGGGAGGATATTAGGTTTGTCGCAAGCACGTGGGTCCATGCATCACCGGTAAACCACAATTTCTCTATCTCTGATTGGATAATGAATTGGTATGGCTGCTTGTATCAGTTATGAGCTTGAGGTTGGAAGTGGCGCGGCTCAAGTGGAGCTTTGGACTGCCGGTATCCTGTTATGTTGTTTGACACGGTGCCTTGGGATTGTCTTTACGCCTTGGTGCTGCTATACGCTTTTGGTGTTTGTTCATATTAGAGCTTATTTCATAGTCTGTACTTGTGAATGTTGGTTGTGAATCTGATTGTGTGGAAACTGGAAACTACCGAGGGAGACATGATGTACATAGAGTATTGCTGGTACTCTAACAGGGGGTATGTATTATACCGTTCAATAATAAAGGCGACATCGTTTCTTCTCAAAAAAATAAAAATAAAAACATATTAAGATAGTTTGGACCCATACAATAAAGACCATTAGATGTGTCAGTTAGGAATAGTGACATAAAGTTAATTAATAAAACAAACATATAAAAAAAGCTTGTTGGCAGATCTCAGTATTATTCCTCTTATTTATTATTACATCCGGTTTAAGAAACACCTTGGATGTCCAATATAAGGTTGGTTCCATGGCCATTAGAAACTAATAACCAAATCTTGAAATAACAGTTATTCAAGTTTGAGTAGTATAGGAAAACTTCAGAAGATGTGAAGACAAAATGCAGAAAGCTATAAATTAGTTTATCGATAGAAGCATACCGGAAGCCAGAAACAAACAACAGCTACTACAGCAGCAAAGACGGATGTAGAGAGGCATGGTAAAAAGTATGGAAACCTACACCAAAGTTTTAATAATCCAGAAGGTAAAAATAAGTACAACAATAACAAAAAAAGAACCAAAAAAAAAAAACAAAAACAAAAGAGAAATGGAAATAATTTTTCTTACCTCCCAAATAATGATTCCTTAGAAAATATATTTGGAAATTTCTCTGCTGGCTGAGACAATTCATTCAAAGAACCAAAAATTAAACACTCTACTTGTATAAAACATAAAATAAAAAGATACAAGTTAGATATATTGATAGAGATAAAATTGATGTTGTGAACAAGTCATTTCTCTTGGTTTTTTCACCTTTTTCTTTTGGTTGTTCTACCCTATTTTGTGTGTTTTTTTTTTACTTTTTCCATTACATGAATTTTCAAACACCCATTTTTAGTAATGTAAATAATTTTATTTATTAAAAAAATAAAAGGGAAGAATGTAGATCTTGTTGAAAAACTTACTCACAAATTTCCAGTTAAGATTGTATTTTCTAGTTTTGGTCATAAATTTACATTACCTGAGCAAGGAATCCACCAAGAGCTGGACCAATGATCAATCCAATACTCCATGATGTAATGATCTGAAATGAAATGATAATAATAAATAAACAAATAAAGTAATAAACAACATGTAATAAACAAATAAATAAATAAAGAACAAAAACAATTTGAAGCTTGTTTACTATTGAAAGTCCCAAAGCTTGATATTCTTCTCGACAAACTTCAGTAGCATATGCCTGGGATAGAGTGAAATGGAAAAATTCAGAATCTTTATAGAGAACATGAGAGAGGAATGGACAGCAACATCAACAGCCCTCTCTCTAAATAATTTGCATGTACATCTACAAAAAAAAAAAAAAAAAAAAAGAAGAAGAAGAAGAAGAAGAAGAAGATTTTAGATTTATTTCAAGAGACTTCTAGATGAAGATAAACACTTAAATTAAGAAAAATTGAACTCTGGAATAATTATAAACATCCTGATTAGTGGTAAGCAGTATAGAGTACTTATATAATGCAACTTTATTTCAATGAAAAGAATAATACTGAAAATGGGCTTAACTGTAATTGCGGCAAAAGTAGTACCTTTATTGGACCAAGTAAGCCATTCAAACTTCCTAGAAGAAACCTCGTCCAAATTGCCATCCAAAAATTTGCACTGAGGCCGAAGAGAGTGTTGAAAATAACCCTGTTGAAAGACAAAGTAACCAAAGCCAGTAACAAAAACAGATATGAGAGTTTTTGCCATGAGCTAGCTTTAAATCAATGTCAAACAAAAACTAGTGTTTGTTAACTCAACTTGCAACCTCGAAAAAAAGTAGACGGTAATAAAAAAATTATTTCTTTGATTAATACTTTTATTTGTTCTACCTCTAACTGAAGTAAAGGTACAACCTCTCCATGAATAAGCAAAAAATCTTAGCTTATTCTATTAGAGTTTAAACCTCTATTACAATTGGAGGTTCATTTTAAAGTAGAAGTAGAAGGCTAAATAGAGTTAACAAATGAGCCTTAAGTTCAACTAATAGGCAAATGAATTTTCAATTAATTAGTACTCCATCAGTTGAGCTTTAGGCCCAGATAGGTTTATTTGGAGTCTTCATTCTTCTGGTGGGTTCTCTTGTCAATCCTTTTTCCAAGCCTTAACCGATGATGCAGCAGTCCCTTCTTTCCCTTATCCTCATTATATTTAGAAAGCTCACGTCTCCTCCAAAGTTAAAGTGTTTGGGTGGATCTTGGGTCATAACAAGCTTAATATGGGTGATTCTCTTCAAAAAAGATTACCACATATATCATTGCTTCCTCACTGCTGTTTTCTTTGTTTAAAGGATACAGATAATGATGATCACGTTTTCTTTAGGTGCTCTTTTTCAGCTAAACTATGGGGGGAATGGATGCGAGGCTGGGTGACAAGTTTCTAATTCCAACTTCTATTAATGAATGCTTCCCTAGGCCAATGTCCACGGTTTGCATGGTAGAGGTTTGGATGTAATGAGATCACCATCCTTGGCAACTCTTTGGATGATTTGGTTGGAGCGTAATAAGCGGATTTTTGACAGAGTGGCTAGGAGCGCGGAGAACCTTTGGAGTGACATCGTGGTCTTGGCAAGTTCTTGATTGGTGGCTTTCAAGATCAATGGGGATTTCTCAATCAATGATTGGGTTAGGAGTTGGGAACATTGCATGTTATGAGGAATGAGTTTTGTTAGGAGTTTGTGACTGTTTTTGTGTTTCTCTACCGTTCTGTGTCATTTTGTTTTGTGTAAGCTGAGTACCCCGGGTACTCCTTTACAACTTTGTGTACCTCTTTCAAGTTCTATAATATTATGTTTGTTTTTCTTCAAAAATTAATACTCACACTGTAATTGTCCCAATTATTATGACGGGTTTTCGGCCATATCGATCTGCTATGATTCCCCATAGATAAGAAGTTAAAGCTCTTCCAAGCATGAATGAAGCTCCTTAAGAAAGGAATATAAAATTTCAAGTAAGTATTTGAAGGAAATAGTTTGCTTTAATGACATGAATCTTAAAGTACATTTGTCAAGCAGTACACAATATTCACCTACAAAACCAGCATAAAATCCAATATCTTCTTCAGCTTTGGCAATATGGAAGTCCCTTATCTGTAAGAATGAAATAGAAATTTAAAAACTTAACAAAGACCCTGGCTTCACAAAAATACAAGAAAAGTGATGGAGCATGAACTACAATGCAGGTGTCCTTGCTCTTTCTTCTTTATTTTCTTTCTTTGGAACATGAACAATATGCATATCAACTGGAATTAAATAATTTCAGGTGAAGCTATAAATGTAAAACACATACCATGAAGTATAAAAATGGAAAGAGGGAAGCTATTGGCAAAGCTGAAACAGAAACCAAGAAAAAGAAGTGTTAGAAGAAATAATATGACATATTTGAAAAATATATATATGCTAAAGTGATCCTTGAACAATTTAAACAAAAAAAAAAAAAGAATCTATATTGGAAGATTTGTGTTAAATAAGGAATCATCCAAATCAAAAAGAACTTATGTATATGCTAAAGTGATCCTTTCAAATAAGCCTAGTTTTCAAGTATCATTCAATTAGATGATTTAAAGAACACATTCACAAAGTAGCATACAAAAACTCATTGCTCAAAGTTTTCCTAGAAAGTTGGAAAAATCATGAACACCCTCCAAGAAAATCATGGGGCCTATTTGATGTAGCTTTTGTAAAAAATACTCTTTAAAAAAGCTAATCTCAACCAGCTGCTCCAAAACACAAACAAATTATTTTTTCACCGCAGTTTGGTCCAAATGCAGTTTGAAGGCACTCAACCAAACAAGGCCATACTGAGCAAAACAAACTCTTTTTTTCTTTTGGGTCCACTTCCTCAATTAAATATCAGTTCTCATCAAATGCAGAGTTGTTCAATTATTTAATTCCAAACAACAAAATGAATTCTCCTATCCTCTCTTATGCCTTTCTTGATCTTGATTACAAACTATACATTTGCATTAGTGACAGAATCATCTAACTCAATAACACTTGGAAATTCATGATTACCAAAAGCATTTGCACCTACCCATCTCTTCAAACTATACATTAGCATTAGTCACAGAATCATCTAATTCAAAAACACTTAGAAATTCATGATTACCAAAAGCATTTGCCCCTACCCATCGCTTCAAACACCAAAAAAATTCACATTTCCTTCCAAGTATATAAATAAATATTGAAATTTCACCTCAAGCTTTCAATCAACAGAAAAAAGACACAAGCCATAAATCTAAAAGGATGCTTACCAGTAGCGAGCACAACAATCCATATGAAAAAGAATTCTTTGAAAGGTAATCCAGGCCTTGTCTCTTTACGTTGATCAATCTTACAACCAGGGCAATTCTCAAAGTACACCTTCTTCAACAAAACTTCTTCATTCTCAGCCATTGCAACTCAACCATACAAGAAAAACGGCTCCAAAGTCTAATAAGAAAGCATAAAAAAAAAAAAAAGAGAAAACAAATCTCAAAAAGAAACCAATTTTTTGCTAGTTAGCTGGCTCTAGCTAAAACAGCATCAAAATTTAAAAGCTTAGTATTTTGATGCAGACAGAATAAGGAAAAAATCTCATTTAATGGAAATGAAAATATTGCAGGGATAAGTGAATTTCCCATTTGCCCGTTAAGTACAATGTACTCACTCGTGAAAATTCGTCATTGCTTACGTTGTGTTGTCTGGTTCTAATTACAGGTCACGAGAGAAGCTAAAAAAAAACCTATCCATTAGTTTCAGTCAGGCAATTATTCAAACATCTAAAAGACAATGACAATTTTGCATGCAAAACAACAAAAAAACCTTTAAACATAGGAGAAGCCAAGCCAATCACGACACTCATTTACAAAACAGCTTACGTACGAGTGAGACGCAAGAAATACTTATATTTTTCTCTAACATTGTTCAATTCAATTTTCGCCTAATAATTGTTTGTTACGTGTATATAAATCATCATATTTTACAAGATTTTCTCATTTTTTTCTCTCAAAATATGCCATTTTAATACATTCATTTTTCATACTTTTCCCATCATGTATACGAGCCTCCTGGAGTAACTCTCTCCTCGACGCTCGGTTCATGGGCATCCACAATTCTGGATAGTCGACGAGTGTCGCCTATTCCTGATACTTACCGTCACGCTTCTGTTCATCAATCTCCTTCTTAATGTGATCTCACTCAGCTCTCGTCTCTACTATATCTCCACTGGCTTTATTTTTTTTAATACTAATTATCAAAATATATAATAAAGTCTTTTAATTTTATATATAACTAGTCTTCAGCAAGTGAGTAATTACATAATATTTTTAATTATTATATAAAGTAGACATGGGCTCCATCTCCTTTAAGAAAAACATCCATCAATTATTTATTGTTCTACAATCATATATCCCACATTTTTAATTTATTTACTAATAAATGAACAAAGACAGAAAATACATAGCGCGCTGAAAAACTTTCTATAAAGTACGTTATTAAGTACATTCTGCATACTATATAAGATTAAATTTGATAAAAATATAAGATTTAGTTTTATTTCTATATACTGGCACCCGTACGTACGATGTATTTATATGCAATACTTGCTCAGCTTGCGGTGTGATGTTGTAAATCCGAAACACAGCACAATTCGGCATGCAGTCGAAGAATACGAAAAGTTGTCCAACGTAAAACTGGAGGTTTGCGCAGCATGTGCACCACGTGTCCCGTCAAAAAGTGACGGACATGATTTGACGTATAATCTACTTCCGTCTACGTGGCAGATTCTGGCGGCTTAAAAATTTTATTTATTTATTATGTTTGAAAAACATTTTTTTTAATTATTTATTACTTTCCACTGCCCGTTATTATAGAATGAAACTTACAGAATTTTTTCTCCATTTCACACTTAAATTAATGGATAGGGAAAGCTTGGTTGAGAGCCACTTAATGGCTGCCCATATATGTCTCTGTCTTCTATAGAAAATTATGTAATAGACTTTTATTATCTTCTCTTGTCTTGTTGTTTTCATCTCTACTTGAAGGCGATGCAAATTCAAATTTGAGTAGTTAGTAAAAACTTCTACGTATTTCAGTTAAAGGTTTGATCGATTCCGTCAAAGATAGATCAATCAATAGAAACCCATTGACATTTCATCTTTCTTTTTTTTTGTGAGATCGTCAATTCTCTATAGTGTACCGAGAATGTTTTTAGAATATATTGGCCTATCCCACAAAAAAATTGGAAAGATTATTAAACATTCAAATAGGAATTTAAGCGATTTTTTATTCATCGACTTTCATTTTAATGTTTCCTAAAGGATATTGAATTGAATTTGCTTCTTGAATCTCGATGTCTTCTAAACTCAATTCAACTAAGTATCTTCTTAATTACAAAGGTTAGTAGATATATCTTTCTTAATTATGCTTGTTAATGTTATTTTAAGTCTTTTTTTATATTTTATTCTTACTATAAATTGTTAATAGGTCACTCTTTTGTCAATGATGAGTTTGCCTCATGGTAAGGCGACAGAGCATCAAGAACATTTCAAGATGAAAGTATCATGGGTTCGAAAACGTTGAGGTAGCAAATTAACAAATGTGAGTGTGGATTCGCGCAGATTATCAAAGACACATTGTAAGGTGATGATAAAACTTCACAAATTGCGAGTTGGACGACTATTCTCTAGCTTGATCATTACCTCGGTATCCTACCCAAAGTGGTATGGGGATTAGTGGGTTTGCAAGAGCCTGTAACCCACGACCAAAAATAGATGTACTTTCTTGTCCTCTATTTGGTTGGACTTTCGAAGTGGTAGCTGTGGGCCGTGGTTAGTGGGTTTTGGGACAAATTTCAGCCCAGTCCAATATCCCACTAAAACCAAACTAAACTAATTGGACAAGTCTTAGTTGGGCTGGGCTGGATTAGTCATCTTGGGCTGTATTTTTTCTTCCCTAAAACTCCAATAAAGGAATCTTTTAAAGGAGGAAATAACTGTAACCTAATTACATCAAGAAATATAGTAATTGATAAATAAAAGTAGATTACCGCGTGTGGACACAACTATAAGCCAAACACCTTTCTTGAATTATCATGATGGAAGTACAATTTGGGTCATTTCTTTGATAAATTCGTCATATTCTCACAACAAAGGAAGTTTGTACCTTAAATCTATCCTTGAATTCAGCACCATCTTTCTTTCTTTTCTTTTTTTTTTCCTTTTTTCACATTAACATGTTATATTTAAAATGTATTAACTATAAATATTAAAAGCTATGTTATATAAATCTACTACTTTATATTAATTGTGAAAGGCAAATTTAATATACTATCCCTATTTTTTAGGTCATTTTGTGATCCGAAAATAAGTATATCATTCAAAAATAAAAATTTCAAAAATAATCTTCTATAGTAGATTATTTTCAAGTATTTATGCTTTTACGTTAGTGAAGTAAATATATTTTTTAATTTTTAAATACAGAAAATTATATCAGAATCACATGATAATCAAATCTTAATGTAATAGGTTAATTTAACATTATAGTTTAGATTATTTTTAATAGGCAATTGGTGAAATTTGAACTCAAGGGGATAAGGAAGATTAATGAAATAGGAACGAGCCATATACTTTTTTGAGAGTGCAGTTTGATAATGAAACTGATCATACAATTAACTACGAATATTGTATCTTCTTAAAAAATAAAAATAAAAATTGAACTCATGACTTTAAGGTATATATTTTTGAATATATAAATATATAATTAGGTGAGCATGCTTGGACCAATGACATGATTACCTTTGAAAAAAAAAATTATTTCACAAATACCATTCATACAAAAATATTGTCAGGATTGCCTTAATTTACTGTTCATAACCGAGTCAGCGTGCCAAACAAGCGCCACGTCGGCGCGGAGGTGACATTTTTTTTAAGTGAAGGGAAGGCGTCTTTTGAAAAGACGCCTTCCCTTCACAATTTTTTTTTTTTTAACTTGAAGGGAATGCGTCTTTTCAAAAGACGCATTCCCTTCATAGTATTTTTTTTTTCAAGTGAAGGGAAGGCGTCTTTTCAAAAGACGCCTTCCCTTCGTCATTTTTTTTTTTGAAGTAAACAACGAAGTTGGATCTGAATTTGAAGTAAACAATTACAGCCTATCTCAGCCTCGTTACTTCTGTAAAATATGTAGAAGGTACTGGACACAAGGAGGAACCCTAAGAAATGTTCCTGTTGGTGGTGGTTGTAGAAAGGGTAAGAGATCAAAGAAGCCCTCTTCTACTACTACTAATTCAACTAGTACTACTACTCACGATCATCATCATCAGAATCTCATGAATATTTCTACTACTACAAACCCATCTTTAACAACAACAGCAGCAGCAGCAGCAAGTCAAAATCTTTCATCTTCTTCACCATTAATGGCTGCAGGAGCTTCTCCTTTGTATTATCCAAGTGGAGGGTTCTTGTCATCCTTAGCAGCATTTCAGGCGCCTTTTAATCAAGCCATGAATATTGGTGATTATTTTAGTACTGCTTCTCCTTTGTAAATGCCTAGAAACGTAATCTAATCCAAGAAAATGGGATTATCATACAACTTAGTTTATATTGTTTACTTCAAAAAAAAAAATGACGAGGGAAGGCGTCTTTTCAAAAGACGCATTCCCTTCAAGTTAAAAAAAAAAATTTGTGAAGGGAAGGCGTCTTTTCAAAAGACGCCTTCCCTTCACTTAAAAAAAATGCCACTTCCGCGCCGACGTGGCGCTTGTTTGGCACGCTGACTGGGTTATAAATAGTAAATTAAGGCAATTCTGACAATATTTTTGTATGAATGGTATTTGTGAAATAATTTTTTTTTTCAAGGGTAATCATGTCATTGGTCCGAGCATGCTTGCTGTAGAAAAGGGTCAAGATCAAACGACAGAGACAAAAACACAGTGGGCCCAACCGATCATTAGATTGTTTCCAGACAACCAATCAACACTTTCAAATCCATCTCTGTTCATGCTGCGGGGAACCACGGAATCATTCCTCATGAAAACCTGAACAATTCAAAATTCTTCCTGGCGGTATCACTTCCACTTAAACTAGTATTTATAACCGAGACCCCTCCGTGTTTCGATCAGGGCTCATTTCCAAAGCCGATTCGCTCCCGAGTAGTACCTGGATTTAGAATCTAACAACAAACAGAGAAACAAAACGCTCTTCTTGTTCTTCATCTTCTTGGATTTCTTTAGAAGATTAGGAACGAAACCCTAGAAAAAATAAAGGAAGAAGAAGAAGAAGAAGAACGAAGGTTCGACGCGAATTCTCCTCTGCAGAGGCGCGATGGCCATGAGCGAGAACTTGAAGGTTGTTGTACTAACCCTAATCGTTCTTCTTCCTTTGGTGTATTCGAACTCAGAAGGAGACGCTCTTTACACGTTTAAACGGAGTTTGTTGGATCCGGACAACGTGCTTCAGAGCTGGGATCCTACTCTTGTGAACCCTTGCACTTGGTTTCATATCACCTGCAATCAAGACAATCGAGTCACCAGAGTGTGAGTTTTCTGTCATCTTTGAGTTTTTTCCGTTTGGATTGGATTTCAGTGGTGGTTTTACTTCAATTCCTTGGGAAACGAAATGATTTTGTTGAAACTCATGTTGATCGGTTGAGTTTGTGTGGTAGATGGTGAAATTCAGGAAGAAATTTTGGTTGATGGACTTTTAATTTCAGTCAGTGGTAGCTTTAATTCTACTCTTTGCGAAACAAAATGATTTTGTTGAATCTCATTCGATTGGTTGCGTTTGTGTGGTAGATGGTGAAATTGACGAAGTAGTATTGGTTGATGGAAAATTTAAATTTTGTAAAATTTAGTTGACAAAATTTTCTTGTTTGGTTGGAATTTTGTCATATTGGTTATTAGTTAGTTATTCAATAACTTCTCCAAATTAGAACAAAAAAAAAAATATCATGAGAATTTTTTTTTCTCACCCGTGAGAAAATGGTGGGCCTGAAAAAAAAAATTTAAAACTTTTTTCTAACCTTTTTTGCCAACCAAACACGTTTCAAGAAAATTATTATTTTCTTACATACCAAACACACCAACTTTAGTCAGGGGTAGCTTTAATTCTATTCTCTGTGAAAACGGAATGGTTTGTTTGAATCTCACGTTGATTAGTTGTGTTTGTGTGGTTGATGGTGAAATTGACGAAGTAATTTTGGTTGATGGACATTTAACTTCAGTCAGTGGTAGCTTTAATACTATTCTTTGTGAAGCGAAATGATTAGTTGTGTTTGTGTGTTAGATAGTGAAATTGAGGAATTAGTTTTGGTTCATGGATGGATAATTAGAGTAGTTTGTAGTGTTTGAAGTGATGAAACACAATCTTTTGTTGTTGTGCTGATGATGTTTATTGATTCATGTCTTTTTTGATCATATGTGTTTTGCTACAGGGACCTAGGAAATTCTAATTTGTCTGGTCATCTTGTACCTGAACTTGGGAAACTTGAACATCTACAATATTTGTAAGTACCTATGTCTTGTTTTTTCTTTTTTTCATTTCTCTTGCTGGATGTCTCCATCATTATTAGGTTCTGTTTTCTCATGTGTTGCCTTTATGATCTATACTTGGTTCAGAAACAGTTGTCTTTTGTGTAATTAAATGTTACAGTGATCTCAACATTTATGCTGTTGTCGCTGACTTAAATGATGTATTTATGATAAATTTCATTTTTATTGTTTGATGATGTAGAGAGCTTTACAAAAACAACATCCAAGGGAGCATTCCTGTGGAGCTTGGTAACTTGAAGAGCCTAATCAGCTTGGACCTGTATAACAACAATATTTCTGGGACCATTGCTCCTTCTTTGGGAAAGTTAAAGTCTGTGGTGTTCTTGTGAGTTTGATTGGCATTTGCCTTTTGATATCTATCCATTAGACCTGAGCTTTTGCTTACTGTTAGGGACTTTGCCTCTCTGTTTCTGACCTGAATATTTGAACTAGTAAATTGTTTCTTATCAATGTATTTTTGCTCATATTAATTTTTTCTTTACTGGACAGACGGCTTAATGACAATCGATTAACTGGAAAAATACCTAGGGAGCTTGTTGGCATTCCAAGCCTTAAAGTTGTGTAAGTGAAATGCTTATTTTTTTCAAGTTAATGAAATAGTACTTTGTAACTTTCTCATGGTAACTTAATGAGACAAAGATGATTTGCACTTCCAGAGATGTCTCCAACAATAATCTTTGTGGAACCATTCCCACAAGTGGACCATTTGAACATATTCCTTTGAACAAGTAGGTTTCATTTCTTTTTCCTGCTTTCCCTCATTATTTATGATTCTTTTAATATGCTGGAGTTCTCCTTTTGTTGGTTAATTCATATGTTGGAACTATAGGCGTCCTTTGCCAGAGTAGCATTTGGCATTCTATTTTCTTCAATATTGGTTCTCTATGTTTGAAATCCAACTTAGATGCGATAAATAAATTCTACTGATAGATTCAAGAAGTGAACAAATACCCAGGAAGGAACCTGTCTTAACAATTTATAGTAATGTGGAAATTTAAGTCGTTGAAATATGCTCCAAATCCGTGATCCATTGATGAAAGCATATTATATCTTACAAGAAGGCAGGGATATGGTTGACTGACCTGCTAATTGGATTGATTTGTGGATGCGGTTGCTTGTTGTAAGATTTGGATAAATTATGGGTGACATGGGTTGACTCAGGTTGGATTGGCCACTATCCAAAATTGTCTCAGTTGAAGAAAAAATATTAATTGTACCCTGGCTGACTCGCTAATTAGATTGGGTTGGTTAGATTTTTATGTCCAATAAACCTTCAAAATTTTTAAATTTTTTATCTTTTTTAGTTTGTCAAGTTATTGCTTGACTAAGGATGAACAAAAAAAGAAAAGAAGGGAAAGAGGAAGATATGAGAGTGTGAGGGAGAAGGACAAAGGAGAAAACTATGAGTACAAGCATTAGGAGGGAAATTTCATACTTATAGAGGTGGAGAGCTCTCTCCTTTTTTAATTTTGACATGGAATTTAAGGGGAAGGGGACACTTTTTACCTCCTTCACTCCCACTTCACTTGGGAGTAAAGAGTAAAGGGGGAGGGGGCTTTTCTTCTCCTGTCCCTTCCCTTTCAGTTGCTCTGATCACTCTTCCACGTCTAGAAATCTAGTTTTCAACAAAACTTTTCTCTAATATTATTATACTAGGCCTGGCCTCAATAGAAGCTTCAATAGTTTTTGTAATATTATTGGACTTTGGGCTCTATTGCAATCGTAACAATCATTGTGATTGTGAACAATACTACAATCTACACGAATGCTTTTCGATCTCATAAAGGTTTTAAGTTTTGGCCTACTAACCACCTAACATGTAACTAGGTCCCCAAGTATTTTATTGGCTCAATTTGTAAAAATTAGGTAGTTTGACAAAATTTCACATATCCTACTTTTTCTTCCAATTCTAGTTATTATATGATGATAACTATATTATGGAGAAAAATGGAAAGTCTTTTGGACTAGTTATTTTTATTGAGGTTTGGAAGGGACTACAAAAAATTGGAGTCTTGTGGTTAACCTAATTATTCAATAAGATTGTAGCAATTAAAAAAAATGTTCAATGATTGGAAGAAAGGCTTAATACCTTTATATGAAAATAAAGGATATATTTAAAATTGTGCAAATTGTGGAGGAATTAAATTGATGAGTTATATGATGAAAATGTGAGAGAGAGTAATAAAGAATCGAGTCAAAGCATTGGACCTTGTTGTCAAACGATCTATTTAAATTGATACCTAGAAGATCAACCATGAAAGACATTTATCTATTAGGAGATTGATGGAGATGTATAAGAGACGGAGAAAGACCTTCGATGGTCTCTATCGATATACAAAAAGCCTATGATGAGTATCTAAAGTAGTAATATGGTGGGTTTTAGGGGAAAAAAAGAGTTATAAATAGATATATTGACTCGATAAGAAATATATATATGATGGAGTAATAACCATTGTAAAAACAACAATAGGAGAAACTAGTAAGTTCTCATTTACAAGATGTGTTTACACTAAGGGTTTTCCTTGAGCCTTTGTCTTCTTTGCGCTAGTTATGGATGAATTGATTAAGCATATTAAAGATGTTCAATGGTGTATTCTACTTGTTTTATTACAAATACATAAGTCAAAACCAAAAATTCTTTCTTTTTTGACAAAATCACATCTTTTCTTTTCTTAAATTACTATTCAATTAGCAAATGAGGCATCTTTTAAGATGGTACACTTTCTTTTTTTTTTATAAGTTTAAAGCATGATTGATAGAATCTTGTGCTGAATCTATGAATCTTATGATTCATACTTCAATTCAAGGGAAGTCAATTCGAGTACTCAAGATGAGTCCCGGTGCTTCTTATTCTATATCTTAAAATATAGTAGAATCTTAAAATTTACAAGTCAAATGTTTGTGATACAAAATATGTTGAAAAAATAGTTTATTATTTAATATTATTGAATTTTAATTATCAAATTCTATTAGGACTATTGGAGTCAATTCAATATATTTAGGTGTATAAATAATGGGTTGTAATAGAAATTTGGGAGGATGTAATGGATTGAGTTATGAATTTTTTGTGATTTTCTTGATCATGCTATTCTTTTCATTTTTTCTTTTCCTTTCTATTTGGTCTTCATCACTTACATTTCGAGTGATTCATAAGAATATTACTAAAAGTAAGAATATATATTTTGTAGATTGTAGATTTGAAGTATCTTGTTTAAACTTCTAAATTGAAGTAGTTCTCTTTTTTCTTTTTTGGTGTGTTATGCTAATCTAAGAAATATTTAATTACTTATTGGGTCTTTTAGGAAGAATTTATAACCACCTAACCTAGATAAAAATATTCACTATAAACTAATTTTATGAGGATAAGTTCTTCAACAAAAAATCATTTTTAGTAATTAGTTAGTCATCTTGAAAACCTCACATGTTAATTTGAACTGAACAATGAACAATTATGAAATATTTTCAATTTCAATTTAAAGGTAATTTGATTAAGTCATAAGAGACAAAAGAACGATGAAGAACTTAATTTGAATTTTTTTTAAATGAAAACCATTTAGAAAATTTAAGTGTAGAAGGACTTGATGATGTATGGGTAACTAATGAAAAATCTCCAAACCTTCTTTTCCCCATCTCGAACTATTGACCCTATGGGGAAGGCATCAGCTTTGGACTTATCCTCTTGAGGGCTCTTTGAACTAATCTTCCAAAATAAGTTCTTTTATAAAATTGGCATGCTTGTTGTAAAATATACTTTGAAAAAAATAAAAAATTCAAAGGCTTTAAGACTAGATGCGACTCCTATTGTGGTTTGGAAGAACCAAGGGGAAATTGGAATCTTGTGGTTAACCAGATTGTTTAACCAGATTGTAGCAACTAGAAGAAAGTCTGATGATTGGAGGAAAAACATCTTCATATACGTAAATAAAAATGAAGGAGATAATTAAAATTACGCAAATCATAGAGAAATTAAATTGATGAGTTACACAATGAAATTGTGGGAGAGAGTACTAGCTGAATTTGTGGTGCCAAACAATCAATTTGGATTATGCTTGGAAGGATCAACCATAAAAACTATTTATTTAATAAGAAGATTGATGGAGATGTTTATGGAGAAGAAGAAGACCTCCATATGGTCTTTATTGATTTAAAGAAAAACTATGATAAAATACTTAGAGAAATAATATGGTGGGTATTAAGGAAAAGAAGAGTTACAACTAGGTACATTTAGGGGTGAAAACAGGTCGAGCTAGGTCGGGTTTGACAAAAAATTAGGCCTGACCTGACCATGTCGGGTAATGAAAATCATCACCCAAAACCGAGCCAATTTTTTTTTGATTGTATTATACTCGACCGACCCGTTTGTTATTTGGATCGGTCCGGTTGGTCATGTGTATTACCACACACCCCCACCAAAGAGACTGAAAAAAAAAAAAGAAAAAAGAAAAGAAATAATTCTTAGACTTTTTGAATCAAAGAGAATAAAAAAAACTTGAACCAAATAACTATTTCAAAGTATTCTCTTTCATTTTAACTTATGAAGAGAAGCAACTTTTTGGAACACTTCAATGGAGAAGTAGCTCCAACATACCCAACTCACAAGTGGGTGCCGTGAAGAAAATGGGGGGAGGGGAAAGCTATTTATAAGGGGAGAGCTCAACCTCTCCCCCCAAAAAAGCAACGTGGGACTAAAAAAACAAAAGGGGGGAGAAACCCCCCGCACCCGCACCCTCTTTTAGTCCCACATTGAATTAGAGGTTGAGCTTTCCCTTTATAAATACCTTCCCCTCCCTCCACAGCCATTTGTCAAACTTTTACTCAAGCTCCAATGTTGGAGCACGAGTGGTGGGAGTCCTCACAAGAGGAAACCCAGAAAATGATATATATTATTTTATTTTATTTTCTATCGGTAGATAATATAGATAGATACCTATAGATAAAAATATGATCTTTAGGCAAGTAGTCAAATAGATTTCTAATAGGATTGTGTAATATAGTTGTCTAGATATGTAGTTTAAGTATAAGCTAGAATAGGATTAGATTACATATTAATTTAGTTGGGTAATACATCAGGCGGGTTGGGTTTATTTTGGGTTTGAAGATTCAAACCTGAAATCTCACTCGACCGTTGGGGTGGGATCATTAGGTGACCTGACTGACCCGAGGTTAAGAACAAAACCCACCCGAACCTAAACAGATCGGATCAGGTCGGTTGGGTTTTTCTTTTAGTACATTGAATGGGAAAAGGTATATATGATAGGGCAAGAACCATTATAAAATCAACAGTATGAGAAACAAACATATTTTTAATTACAATAGTTTACACTAAGGATTTGCCTTAAGCCCCTACCTTTTTGCACTAGTCATATGGATTAATTGACTTAGCATATACAATAAGATATTTCATGGTGTATGTTAATTGTTGATGATATAGTACTGATTGATGAAATTAAATCTGGAGTAAATGCTAAGCTAGAGGTTTAGAGAGAAGTTTATAATCAATCTAAAGGGTTTGGAGAGAGGACTAAGACTTAATATATTAAATGTAATTTTAGTAGAAGTAGAAATACAAATGAAGAGACAATGAAGATTGGAAGTCTAGAGATACCGAGGAGTGAAAATTTTAGGTATTTGGGATCCCTTATACATCAGGAAGGAAAAATAGGTGAGGATGTGGACCATAGAGTTAAAGCAGTATGTGTCAAGTGGAGGAGTGCTTTGGTAGTATTATATGATCGATGCATCCCATTGACGTTAAAAGGAAAATTTTATAGAGTTGCTATTAGACCAACCATGTTATATAGAGCAGAATGTTGGACATTAAAAAAATAACATATTAATAAACTAAGTGTAACAAAAATGTGAATGTTAAACTAGATATGTGGTAAAACTTTAAAACTTTAAAAGATATAATTAGAAATGAACATATTCAAGAAATGGTAGGAGTAGCCCTAATTGGAGGTAAAATGAGAGAATCGATTAAGGTGATTTGGATACATACAATGTAGCCATTTGGATGCACCTGCTAGGAAGGGCGACTTATTAATATAATATTATATGGTAACAATAAAGGTAGAGGAGGACCTAAAATAACATGCACAGAGATAATTAAGAAAGATTTAACTTTTTGTAATTTAAATGTTGAACTTAGCCTTCAATAGAGCGGAGTGGAGGAAGCTAATTCATGCAACTAACCTTATGTAGTTGGGAAAAGACTTAGTTGAGTTGATTTGTATAATGGATATTGACTTATATATGTGCGTATGTATAATTTGTATAATGTACATGAATCTTATGATTCATTAATTAGAATTTCGATTCAACTTCCCAATCTCTCAAGTGATTCGATTCCAATTCACGCTTCTCATAACTATGCCCCTCCACAAACAAAGCCTAACAAAAAAATAGAAAAGAAAAAACCCTCTAGAAGAGTTTAAAAAAAGAGGGGGACAACCTTGTCATGAGCCCCTTAAAAGTCAATAGGAATGTGTGGATAGGATGGGATTGCATAATATCAACAGTGGTATATGCACTAAACCTGATGACCCACCAAACATGGCTTGCTTATTCAAAAAAAAATCAAGTTAGGTCGGGCCTTTACTCTAAAAGGCGGATCAATTAGGTGACTATACTGGCACCAAAAGTTAGATGACCATATTCAACACCCAAAATCTTAGGTACATCTATCGGGTAGAATAATATATACTTGACCTTCATCCAACTCGCCTGAATATTAAATAACTTTCAATTCAAATACCTAGGAAAACATTAAATTGACACTTACAAAATTACCTATTAGTGTTATAAATATTTAAATTTGAAAAATAATTTGGAGGGGTCTTCAGAAGTTGAAGCCCCCAAGTATATACTTGTCCTTCATCCGACTTGCAAGTATTAAGAAACATTTCAATTCATATACTAAGCAAGACAATAAATTACACCTATACAGTTACCTATTTGTAATGCATTAATGTTATAGAATTTTAAATTTAAAAAAAATAAATTAGATGGGCCTTCAAAAGTCTAATGCCCCAAAGGGATTTCGAACAAATATTTCATAGAGGGAAATGCATGCTCCCGTGGGCCTGGAAGGGGGGGAGAAGTGAAATTCATTCCCCCTCCTTTTATACATTTTCTCCTCTTAGTTCTTTTTATTATTACTTATAAAAAGAACTAGGAGACCCAAAGTCGTCTCCAGGACCCCACATACGCAGGAGCCTCGTGCACTGGGTTGCCTTTTTTTTATTTCTTTTTATTATTACTATTATTAAGAAGAGAAAGTCCTCTTAGATCTCTATCTTAGCAAATTCAAAAGATTAAAGCTGCGGTAGTTAATTGTTTTTAGTAGGTGGGTGTGGACATTTAACTTTTAAATTTGGTAGGTTTTGATTAAAGAAAATTATAATCTGATGATATTGGGTGGGTTTAATTTTGTGTCACAACCAACTCAACCCATGTGCGCCCCTATTGTTGATATCCAGTGTGACTGCTTAAGATAAATATACAAGAATTGAGAAAAAAAACATAACATCTAGACCATTCATTTGGACCTGAACCCCATCTTACCTAATACTTATTCTAAAAGTTCCCTGTTAATATGATTGTTGGCTTTCTTCCAATTAGTATTACAAACAGCTGATGGTACTCGACTTCTGTTTACTTGATACATTTTATTGGTAAGATCTGCCAATGACTTGCCCATATTGTTTCTTTTCTTCTCACCAAAGTTTTGATGGTCATCTTGTAAACACTTCCTAGACCAAAGGGCCTGAAATTGAAAATAATATCTGAACCACTGACTATTTGGATTAGGCGGATGAAGCCATTGGAGCCATGGGATCATGGAAATCTACTACAATTTATTTATTTTACTGGCTTGTAAATCAACATTCACCTACAACAATTACCTTAAAGCTGTGATGGCCAACTTGTTAATGTTTCTGATGGCCCAAATTGGAAATGCTGTCTGAACTCTGAATTTTAGTGTTTAGACAGACAAAGCTATTGGATCCACAATCCAAGGAGGCAGGGTTCTAGAAACTTAGTGCCACCTTTGCAAGTCCAACATAGTTGTGCTGGGCTTTGTAAATCAAATTGATCACCTTTAACAGTTTCCATAAACCTCAATGAGAGCAATCAGGGTCTGTGTCCTGGTTCCTTCCTAAAGCTTTATCATCTTTATTATGTGATGTTCCCCTGGAGAGGTTGTTTCAGCCATCTCTTAGCTATCTCCTATATCATTACCAATCCATTGAATGAACAGCCCAACATGGTCTACCTTAGTTATCAACCATGGATTGCGTTATCCATGCTTTGCTCACTGGTGAGATATTAGCATTATTACTCACCGAACAGCATGCAGCTTAAGATGCAAGTGCTGGAAGCCTCACATTGAGCTTTCTTACATGATCTTTTTTAAGCTTTGTGATTTCCGGTCTCTGTCTCTAGAACGTTAACCTGAATTAATCGGTTGACCATGTACAAAGACTTAAGAGTCTGGATTTCATGCTTGCAGAAGAAAGAAGGGAGCATAAGTTTTCTCTCTCTCTCTCATTAGATAAACAGTGACATAATGGGCATATACAAGAATATTCACAATGTTAACCGTATAGAACAAATTAAGTATTCATTATGTACCAACCTTCCTTAAATAAACTTGAAGACAGACAGGGTCAGAAGGGGAAACAGTATATCCTTGAAGAAATAGTAGTTATTATTATTACATGCCAACCTAGTTCCTTTTAATGAACTTGAAGATGGGTGGGCAACTAGACATTTGAAACTAAAATCAGGTTTCCTGATGTTTAGATGGGCAATGATGGCTTTCACCCAGGTGAAGTGTTCAAGATGTATGGAATGTGTGGCAGGAAGCATAAAGTTTCACGTCCCTGCTCATTCATTATTACCCTTACCTTTTGCCTTTTGACTAATGTTGGAAGCAGCGAATGCCTTGCATTAAACCTATTCTATTATTCTTTCCTTGTTCAATTAGAAATGTATTTGTGTTCCCACGTGTATGGGAGTCATGGACTTCAGACAATTTCCTTCAAATGATCTCTTTTTTTATTTTTTATTTCTTTGCTTGATATGAGGCATACTGATTACTATTTTCTGGTTGATATGCCAAGTATTAGGGTGGTGACAATGATTTTTTTTTTTTTTTTTTCTCTTATTTCTCTCTATGCAGTTTTGAGAACAATCCACGGCTAGAAGGGCCGGAGTTGCTGGGACTTGCAGCTTATGATACGAACTGCTCATGAAAAAAGTTGGGTGATGTAGCAAAATGCAGTTTCACCTTTTGCGTTAAATTGTCTTGTAATTTGAAAGGAATTTCTTTTACAGTGTATGGCTTGATGATAAATGTAGCAGATATGATTATTATACGTAAATCTAAAGAATACTTTCTCAACTGTCACAGCATTTGTAATTTTATCATAAACTTCTTCTTATGCTGCCAAGAATTGTTCATCGATATCAGTCTGGTTTTAGTTACCAGCAACATGTGTCAGATAATCACACTTACTTTCTATTCAGTAATTTCACCCCTCTTTTCTTTTTGAACTGTGGGTAGGTAACCTACGACTTTGTAACTTGTTTGGACCATTGAAATATAGGTACAATTCAACCATTAAACTTTCGTCTCTGCTCTCTCATCTCCTAGATTTTGCAAAGCACATTTAACACTTGCAGGCTAGCACTATGGTCGCTTCTCTCTTTCTCAGTTTCTTCTATGGAATTGCTTTTGTATTCCTCTCCAAGAATTTATTAATGAGGGATATAGGAATTGGAGTAGTATTCTTTTTAATATTCTTATAGTCAAATCTGTCCCCAAAATCTATAGGTATTTAATCTTAATACATCAGATTTAGAATTCTCAACTCAACTAACTTTTTTCTCGAGTTCTTAGAGTTTTAAATAAGTAGTCATATTATTCTTAATTATTTGTTTGTTCCTCTCCATCTATCTACTTTTACCTTAGATTGTCAATGGTCACTCTTTTCAAGTAAAGCATTTAAAGGTTTTTATTATACATATTTAAAGTACGCTTACCTTTTTTGAATATATTCATTTTTAATTTTTAATTTTAGTTAATTTAGCAGACTACTGGGAAATATTTTTTAACATTTTACTATTATTGTATAGTTTGATTTGAGTCTTACACGTTTCCGTTGTTGATTCATCCATCATAATGTCACAACAGAGAAGAAAGGCAAATCTAAAGTTAGTTAACGCGTCCACATAGAAGGACCTCTCTCAGTTTCAATCATTTCCACGTGGTCATACTTGTTCTAACACTTGGTGCTGCGAAGTGGATGAAAAAATGAATGGAAGAATTGATGATTCCATCCACGCTTGGTGAGTGATAGATATCATATAGATGGAAATGGACACCCCACTAACAAAGTGTTTTCAATAATTTGTTTTTAATTATTTCCATTCCATTTTGCACACACTTGAAGTCAAGGTCTCTCTCTCTCTTAACTTTTAACCGATGCCTTCGTTTACAAGTCATGGCGGGCCATGCCATCATCAATTTCTCTAGTTAATGGGACGCAGCAAATTAATCTGAATTAAAATTAATTAGAGGTCCTAATGTAATCTCTTAAAAAAAAAAATCTGCTTGTAGTTTTTTTGATGCTTAATAAAAAAAAAAAATCAAACATAATATTAGAACTAATTTATTTTTTAATGCAATTCTTAACTCATACTGATATGACGTTATTTAGATGTAACAGGTAATTTTTTTTAAGTGGTCAAAAATAGTTACGTCACACAAGATTACTGCCACTTTATACCGTATTAGGAAAAATGTTGAGGATTGCGACTTTTCAGCATTTTTTCACCAAAAAAAAGAAAAAATCTGCATAGTTTTGCAGTTTGGAGACTTGAATATTATTGGTTTGATTGTACAGCATCTTCCATGCAACTTGAGCTGATATTCTTTGAATCATTGGTCCCTAGAAACGTCCTTTTCCTCCGTCAACACGGCTTGCTTTGACAACAATCTAATAATAGCATAAGTAGTTTCTCTTACTCGTATCACCATCAAACTTATGCCAATTTAGATTGGAATGATAATTCTTGGTACTAATTAATTAAGGAATTAATCTTATGTTTTGCACTTTAAGACCAAATTATATTAATTTCTCCAATTCTTGTGACTATATCATTTGATTTTTTTACTTAATTTAGGAATACTTAGCACCACACTCACACACATGTATTTTGTCGTCTTAGAAATATGATTAATTGCTTATATATACAAAAGCAAGCAAGCTTTTTAATTTATTTTTATTTTTTATTTTTTATTCTTACCCTTTTTCTTCTGGTACAATGTTTGTATCCTTTTAATTTCCTCACTATACATAAACGTATTCGGCAGTATATAAACAGCTTTAATAGCTGTCCCGTGATTTTTATGTTTTGTTTGTGAGCAAACCTTGACTCTTATCAAAGACTAAATTGATAATTTATGCAATAATAATATAGAAAAAAAAAAAAAAAAACTAACTAAAAGTGACGTTTGGTAACGCTTTACAATGGTGACCCAAAAAGTTACAAGTTTATAAAGTTAAATTTTTGAAAAATGCTTAAATAATACTTTAACAATTTTAAGTAAAATGCCAAGAACGTATGTTAGAAAGGGTGTGTCCCTTATGCATTACTCTAAATTATTTAGCTAGTAAGCCAGTATACTTTTTTCTTAGGCACCCTTAAAATCATTTACATTTTATGATACCATAACTTGAGCATCCAAATTATTACTTAAGTACATTTAAGTTGACATTAAAAATATATTGAGATATATAACAACTCCAAATCCTCTTTCTAAGAATATCTTTTATATATATAACTTCAATATGATGCATGAAATGAAAGACCATCCTTATTCATCATCAATAGAACACATGCATAAACGTTACAAAAGACAATTATTTAATCATTCTACATTGTTCGGTAATTACTAATTAGGGTGGCTATTCTTTAATGTGACTCCACTCATCAACACGTACAACGTAATTGGCATAAAAGATAATAACGTGCTTCATCTAGTTGGCATTATTTAAGTAGCTTCTTTTAGAAATAAAATAATAATATTTTTAGCTTGAAGATGTAATTTTTTATATAAATTCCAATGCAACTAGCATTATTAATACAATAATCAAAAAGTTACTTCTTAGGTTAAAACCCCAATACTAAAAATTTCTCTAATAAAAGAATATATGCCTGTGTGTATCCACTGAAACTTCACCAGCTTATATAAGAAACACACAAAAAACGAAAAAAATAGTACAGACTGTCTGTAAAGCTAAATTGCCTATATATATACAAATAAAAGATCTCAACAGTTATAACCACACCAGCTCACTTCCACTAATCACCCTTTTCTTCTTCTGCTTCTTCTTCTTCTTTTTGTTACAGTTCCAGGTCTGCTATATATGATGAGGCTGAAGAGAGCTATTCTTCTTCTTCTTCTTCTTTTATGTTGCTATGCAGCTTTTCTTGTTCAGGTTTCTTTGGCTTCCAAGATTAGAAGGTTCAAATGGGAAGTTGGGTACATGTTTTGCGCACCAGACTGTGAAGAAGGGATTGTGATGGGGATCAATGGCCAGTTTCCAGGACCCACCATTAGAGTAAAATCAGGAGATTCTGTTGTTGTTCATCTCACAAACCATCTTCACACAGAAGGAATTGTAATTCACTGGCATGGAATTAGACAGGCAAGTTTTCATCCATAATAATACTAACATATATACACACACAAACACAACACTTAAAATAAGATCTTTTGTATTTTTAATCTGATACTTGTTCTTAGAAGAAGAGAAAGAGGTTTAATGGTTGTTTTTGTGAACAGTTGGGGACTCCATGGTCAGATGGGACTGCATCTATATCACAGTGTGCTATAAATCCTGGAGAAACCTATGTTTATAGGTTTAAAGCTGATAAGGTAAACAGTGTGATTTGTGTTTTTGAATTATTATTTCCTTATTTTTTTAAGGGGTTGTTGGATCACCATTTTCCTGCTGTTGCACTACTACTAGATTCCATAAACAGTATATATATTATAATTATATATACTGCACTTTAATCTTTGTTTCTAAACCCTTTTGTTAATATTATTTTAATATATTCAGAATATACTTTTTTTTTTCTTCTAAAGTATGATTCTTAGTATATATATAATATATATTAAGAAATTAAGAGGATACATGCATGGTGTTATTTTTTATCATGATTATATTCCTACTCAAGCATTTTGAAAAGAAGATCTTTTCTCAGCGACCCTAAACTTATTTTTCATTGTTATTTAAGAAATATTGACATTTGCCTTATATTTTTTTTTCCAGACTACTTAAGTAACTTCATTAATTAAAGAATTGACTTTACCAAATGAATTTCTTCCAACTAATAGAAATTTTCTTCAACACAATTTAAATATATATTTAATGTTCATGGCAATATATTGAAATCAAAAGAAATTGTTATATAAAAATAAAATAAAAAATAAAATAGACCCTTACATTGAAGTAGTTGATTTGTTATGGTGCAGCCGGGAACATATTTCTATCATGGGCACTATGGCATGCAGAGATCAGCAGGGCTGTATGGATCTCTCATTGTTGATGTTGAAGAAGGAAAATCAGAGCCTTTCCATTACAATGGAGAATTCAACTTGCTCTTAAGTGATTGGTGGCATAAGAGCGGCCATGATCAGGAAGTGGGCCTTTCTTCTAATCCCTTCCGTTGGATTGGTGAACCACAGGTACTCTATTTATCACCCGACCCTACTGAATCACTCATTCTAATTAATATATGGTTCAAATTTTCATGTAACCAAGTGCATCATATTCATATATATATTTTTTAAATTATTCCCAATTTAAAACTGACAATATCAGAAAAACCTTGATTTTTTTTTTTTTTTTAATGTTGCAGTCTCTTCTGATCAATGGGAGAGGGCAGTACAATTGTTCCTTAGCGGCGCATTTTAGCAACAATGGGTCGAGTTCTTGCAATATAAAGCCTGATGCGCAGTGCGCACCTTTTGTTCTCAAGGTTCTCCCAAACAAGACATACAGAATCAGGATTGCAAGCACCACTGCTCTTGCTTCTATCAATTTTGCCATTGGGGTAAGAACACTAAAATCAAAATAAATTTTTTATCGACACGTGTCAAAAACTGGTTGGCTAATATTACCGACATAATATTCACTTTAATATATGAATTATTTTGTACCTCTACACTCTAAAAACAACTTTTGATGTGTTAGTTAGGAAGAATGAGTCGTTCGTATAAAAGTAGAGAAAAAACTAAAATAACATAAATGCGGACAATTAAGAAAGGGTTGAAAATAGTTCTGTTTTTAAAATTCAAGATTCCTGACAATAAAAACTTGTTTGGTGAAACTGATTTCAAAAAATCCAATAGCTATTTTTAGATTTAGCTTTGAGCAAGATTTTTTTTTTGGTATTCGGACCTTCGGCCCGACTAATCCACTAAAGCCCCAGACAAAATCAAGCAGAAGACACTCCAGTAGCTAACACTGATAAGACGGGAGTCGAACTCGTAACTTTATTTTATGAGACGAAAGCCCCGAGCCACTCAGCCAACCATGCGTTGGTTTGAGCAAGAATACTATAAAAATGTGTTTTCTTTTCTTTTTAAAAATCAGAGATTTTTTGAATGCAATGGTTGACTCAACTGCTGATAAAATAGAGTGAGAAAATGACTAGTTGAGTTCAAATTAAGTAATGTCACTTTGGTCCTTGAAAATTGCCTCAAGAGGGGTATTTTTTTACAAGGCTTACCCAAATGCATATTAATTATACAAAAACTTGCCATCATATTATATGGGTCTCAAGGTCCAACCTCATGATATCAAGGCACTTGGACCTTAGGTAGGTCACCTTGCTTTTATTTTCGTGCATTAGGTTGCCTTTCTTTTTCTACTTTTCAGAAAAAAGTTTGAAAAAACAAATTCACATGTCACATTCATAGTCTCCACTCAAGAGGATGTGGAGTTGAGTTCCACCAAGGAGTCTCCTTAGCAATCTCCAATAAAAATAGTAATAAAAGTCAGGTAAACCTAGTTGTCACGGGTTCAAGTTTTAAAAATAGCCTCTTGTAATATAAGGTAAGACCTGTAAATAATAGACCTAAAGTGGTTTGACCCGTCCTATATCCCACGTAAACCAGATTTTCGTGCATTGGGTTACCTTTCTTTTTTCTTTTTTTAAAACTTTGGCCAATGAATAGTTGTAATTGGGCTTTAGGTAGGAGTGACGATTCGTGTTGCCGTGTCGTAATCGGTCGTATCGTAATCGTATATAATGAAATATATTGTAAACCCAAACACGACACTTTTAAATAACGTGTCATTATATGTAAACTCAAACCTGACACGTTTAATAAACGGGTTAAACAGGTTAACCTATTTATAACCCTTAAAACTTAAACAAGTTCATTCTAACTTATTTATCATATATAAATTCTAAATTAACATATAAATCAAAAATTTAAAATCATAATTATACAACAATTTAGTAAAGACCAAATAAAATATTATAAAATTAGAACTTCAACACATGACATAAAATTTTAAAAAAATTTCACACATAACATAAATCTCAACACAAAATATAAACGTGTCAAGCGGGTCAATTTTAAGTTTAGCAGGTCGACCGACTTTTGACCTATAATTTAATCATGTCTAATCGAATTTAACCTATTTTGACCCGTACCTGTTTATGCAAAACCCAAACCCGTTTATTCCGTGTCGGTTTCGAGTCGTACTATCGTGTCGTGACCTATATTGCCACCCCTAGCTTTAGGCTCAAATGCAAGTTTTGGGTAGAAATAATTAAAAAAAGATATAATTGTCCACTTAGTCTTTGAGAGAGTAGAGTAGAAGAAACATATTTATGTAACTGGTTCCATGTGATTGAAAAAAGGCTTTGTTAAGTTGAATTAAGTTTGAGTCGGGTGTTTCTGTTTCTATAAGTTGTTCTTAACATGAGAGCGAATTCAGGCATCAATCTTCTTACATGCTCAAGTTACAAACTACTAATGAAACTAACTAATGAAATTATAACTTTCATTGTGACCTCTTCAGCATCACAAGATGGTGTTGGTCGAAGCTGACGGGAACTACTTGCAACCAGTTGAAGTAGAAAACATCGACATATATTCCGGTGAGAGCTATTCTGTGATCATCACCACAAATCAAGACCCATCAATGAACTACTGGATATCTACAAATGTTAGAGGAAGAAAACCTCAAACCCTCCCAGGCCTTACAATACTGAATTATCAACCCAATCCCCCTAACAAGCTTCCTTCTTCACCACCTCCCACATCTCCTGCATGGAATGATTTTGCCCATAGTAAGTCCTTCTCCAAGAAAGTCCTTGCGTTACTAGGCTCTCCGAAGCCCCCAGAGCGCCATGACCGTCGGATCCATCTCCTCAACACCCAAAACAGGATCAATGGTTACATCAAATGGGCCATCAATAACATCTCTCTAGTCTTACCACCCACTCCTTATCTGGGTTCCATGAAATTTGGCTTGAAAGGAGCTTTTGATAAGCGAAGTCCACCAGAGAATTTTTCCATCAATTATGATATAATGAAGCCACCAGCTAATCCAAGTTCAGTATATGGAAGTGGAGTTTACCTGCTAGATTTCAACAGCACAGTTGATGTGATTCTGCAGAATGCAAATGCTCTAGCAGACAATGTAAGTGAGATACATCCATGGCATTTACATGGGCATGACTTCTGGGTGTTGGGATATGGAGAAGGGAAATTTTCTGAAGAGAAGGATGGAAAGAGCCTCAACTTGAAGAACCCACCTTTGAAAAACATGGCAGTGATTTTTCCATATGGATGGACGGCGATAAGGTTCGTGGCAGATAATCCTGGAGCTTGGGCTTTTCACTGCCATATTGAACCTCATTTACATATGGGAATGGGAGTAGTTTTTGCAGAAGGCATCAATCGTCTTAAGAATATACCTAATGCCGCTTTGCAATGTGGATTGACAGCAAAGAAGCTGATGAGCAACCACAGAACATAATAAAACTGGAGTTTTCTTCTTAATTACTAGTAAATTACATGGTAAGTTTTCTCATATTTTGGCATTTTGATCTCTTTCTTAAACTAACTGTTCCACATGAGGAAATAGGTCTATATAATTATGGAGTTTCTAGACTGCTTAGGTGCATTGTTGACAATGTCATATACGTTGTATTCTATCTGGAAGTAGCACTTTATGCTTGATATTGTGTTTTCAAGGTACAGCTTTAGGGCATTGTCCTATCCAAGATTTAATTTATCTACAATAACTTTATGATACCACTTCAATTTATACCTAAATCTGCTCATCAATGATATTCTAAACAGGGAAATTGATGATTTTTTTTTCCTACAGCAACTGAACTTTTAACTATATCATGAATTCTTATCAGAAAGTGTCTCATAACTTACTCTACTAGAAGCTGGAAGTAATTGCTCTATTGTTCGTGGAACAAAGCTTGGTGGAATATGGAAATTTGAACTATATTCTGATTCTTCAAACTCTATAAACTGCAGTGTTCTCTTGTAATCCTTAACGGCAAACCTTGGATGGCCCCTAGCAATAGAGACCTGTGATTCAACCAAATCAGAAACCAGTATGAAACTAAGGGAAGTATGCAAAGAAAGGAAGAAAAATAGGAAGGAGAGCTTACCCAATGACCCTTTTCCAGCTCAAAAAGCCAAAATCTCCATTCTTTTGATTCCTTACCATCAATATGGCAATATATATCAGTCCAATTAGTATGATGAAACTCCAATCTGTCCAAGCTAAACCCAAGTCCAGCTCCTATGGCCTTAACAAATGCCTCCTTCAGACACCAATATCTACAAAATTTAAAAAATATGTCCAGTTTTCACTGAAACTAATTTGACTAGAAATTGAAAAACTCCAATACAATTGCCTCTTAGATTCGTGGAAAAGTTATATGGACAAATTGAGTTCTTTACCTGTAAAACTCCCTCAAAATTTCATCACTAGTCCCGGCATTGATGATACTACCCAACTCAAAACTTGTAAGGTAAGATGAAAAGTTTCCAACAAATTCAAGAGCTGTTTCTCTCTCAGGAATGACATATGATACAATATCTACTCCAACAAGATACATAAGCTCAGATGCTATTGCTACATAGTCTCCATGATGTGATACATTGAAGTTGAAATTTGGTAATTCGAAGTTAGTAGCATCAGTTTCCTGCCAAAAAGGCACACATTTACATATTCTTATACATGAATAAAACCTCAAAGACAATATCAGAACAGTAAAATGCTCAACTAGAATAATGGAATATGAACACAAATACATATCAACTCAATTCAACTAAGTCTTTTTCCAACTACATGGGATTGGCTACATGAATCTACTTCCTCCTCTCCTCTTTATCTAGAACTAAGTCGACATTTAACTTACATATGGTTATATCTTTCTTAATTATTTCTGTCCATATTATTTAAGGTCTGCCTCCACCTCTATTATTACCGTGGATTGTAAAAAGATTACTCTTCTTAACTGGAGCATCGAAAGGTCTTCATTATATATGCCCAAACCACCTTAATCGATTTTCTCTTATTCTATTTTCAATTTGTGATACCCTTACCAACTTTTTTTCCACTTATAAGAAATTTTTCAAAAAATCAAACTTTATGTGGGATGTAGTCCCTTACCAAATAAAAAAAAAAACACAAAGAAATGTTTTTCACTCTCTTTTTGATCATTTCTCTCTTTTGAAGAAATCTACAATTGCTCCGAAAGCAAAAAAGAAAATCAATACAAGATAGAAACATAAAAGATTAAAACGTGATCATACCAGATATGGTTTGCCTTCAATTGTGCGTTTTATAACTATCTCTTTGAATGAAATTCCCAGCACTTCATGCACTATAGCATATTGAAGCAACCTACTAACCAGAGCCCGTTTTCTATCCTCAAGCTTTATGAACCTAACATTTTTCATCATTAGACACAAAAGGGTCCAACATAAACAACTTTAAATTCTTCAATTTCGATTCAAACCAGCAAATTGGATGTTTTTGTGTTGAAATTCGAAGTGGGCAACTGGGCAGAAACGTTGATAGTGTATAATTTCAACAAATATTGAGAAAGCTAACCTGGTAATGGCGGATTGCTCATCTGAAGGTAGAACAGAGAGATAGAAGAAGAAGTCATCTTCTGAAGGATTCCATTGAGAAACGTTCACTAACCATCTATGAACACCCTTCTCCATCTCTTCGTAGAATAGAAGCAGCTCTGTTCATCAAAAGTGTTCAAGCAGAAGACCCAGAAGAAATCAAACATGAGAAAAACTGAGAAATTTTTCTAAAATGAACCATACCCAAATACCAGAATCCTGTTCCAGAAAGAGGGCAGCAACCAGTTTCTATTCTCCCAAACCCACCTAGCCACGTCGGCTCTGCAGTCCTCATTAAAAATGGAGAAAATGGCTGGTCAAGGTAATTAATTAAGAGGCTGAGATTTTACTCTCTTTGTTTCTTTTTAACTTCTAAAATAATTTTCTCTACCCTTAATTTTTATCTTTATTATTATAATAAATAATAATGTTGTAATTACTGTCTGAAGGGTGAAGGAATTCTATAAAACAAGCTTACAAACACCTGTAACGAACATCGTATTATAACATAATTCACAAATTTTCGTAGAAACAAATTGTTGAAAAAGAATGACATTTTCTAATGTTTGATCGTAGCTTCAAACATTATATATTTTGTATAGTATAAAACTTCACCATAACTAGTATAAGTCCATGTAAAGTTATATAGCTGATTGCATAAATCTTTGTCAAATAAATTATGACCACGTAAAGGTAAGGATGTTTATGTTAAATTAACTTTTGATAGAGGAGAGTGAAAATATAAATTAAATTAGCTGATCTCATATAATTATAAAAAAGATTTAGTTAAATTTAGTTATGTAATAATTATTATATAAACTTAAAATTTTTTATAAATAATATTTTTTTTTGTAAATGTGGCTAGTTATAACGTGTACATCTAAACTCTTTTACTTGAAGTCAAGAGTTTAATTTTTTTTTTAAATAAATGAGAATTTTTTTTTTTTTAATAAAAATAAAAACAAGACCATCATAATTTATTGGTATAGTTATCCTTTGAACTTTTTATGTCTCGTGGGTATACACCCTTTTGTCCCTGTTCCTCGCGCCGCAGTGACAGCACATCCGCCTGGTGTCATCACTCAATTAAAAAGTATCTTAATTAACAAATACTCAATAATTGCTTAATTAAACAATAAACAGAGCATATATTAATGCAACACATAGCATTCTACTTTCTGGACTAGGACAAAGAGTAGAGATAGCGTGGGAAGTGCCTGAGAAGATGCTGCTGAGATTTGCACTTGGAAGAACAATAGAGAAATCCACAAAGATAACAAGCAAATGCTGCACAAACTTATTACGGAGCAAATCGGAGAACTTCAACACACAATCACAATCCCAGTTTCAGCTTCGATCATTGGAGACAGTCCCAACAAAGGAAACGGTGGATTGCGTAGTGATAGGGGCTGGAGTGTTGGGAATAGCGATTGCAAGAGAGCTAGCTTTAAAGGGCAGAGAAGTTGTGGTGATTGAATCAGCTTCAACATTTGGCACTGGCACTAGTTCTCGTAACAGTGAAGTCATCCATGCCGGGATTTACTACCCTCCCAAATCTCTCAAGGTAGCCCTAAATCTGAAAATTAAAAAAGGGTTTTCTTTTATGTATCTTGTTTTGATTTTAGCTGTTTATAATCAAAGTACATGTTTTTGATGCTTCAAGTCCTAATTAATGGAATAATTTCACCAAGATCTCCATGAATATAATGTATTAATAAATAAATGCAAATCATGCCTGTCATTTTGATGATTGAAATAGCCTTCAACTTTCTTATAAATCTGTTTGGTGTTAGAATGGATGGATTGCCAAAAAAAAAAAATTAAAACCATCATTTTTAAAAATTGCGAAAGGTTGGGATTGGAGGCGGTTCCATCAACTGACAACCAAATAACCAAAATTCTTAGGAATGGACAAAGTTCTTGTTGTGATATTAGATAATTATATAATGCATTAATCTTATAAAATAAATTAAACCGCATCCAACACTAAATTCACCAAAAACTGAACTTACTACAATAAACTGTTCTTTTTTTTGTTGGTGGCAATTGTGCTTTGAGTCGCAGATCATGTTTCTGACTGAATTTTGATCTAAATCTCAGTTCCCTTAGATTTAGCTGTTTATAATCACATAACGTGTTTTTGATGCTTCAAGTACTCAATTCACCAAAAAAACTGAATTTAGTACAATTTGAGGTGTTTTTTATGGCAATTGTTCTTTTAGTTGCAGATGATGTTCCTGACCGGATGGAGAGAGCATTGATCATATTTTCCTTCATTGTGCTTATTCAAAATCACTATGGGCGAAATGGTTTAACATTTCTAGTACCAAGTTTCTAGTTCCTCTACAAATAGAGGAGGCTTTGACTTTATGTCACATTCCTTCCTTATTGGTTGAGGAAAAAGGATTAGGTTTGATTGCCTTTTATGCGACCCTATGGCTGATTCCCATAGTTGTGACTCTAACTTGGTTAAGTTAGAGTCACAACTATGGGAAGAAATTAAACTTAGGGCTAGCACATGGGTTTATACTTCTTCTAAGGCTAAGGGCTTATCAATTACAGATTGGGTACTGAATTAGGGCAATTGTATATATGTGGGTAGGGACTATCTTCACTAAAGGGGATGAGGAGTTATGGATGGATGGGCAATATTTTTTTTTAGAACTATGCGGAAGTAGGGCCTATACTTTTCATCTTTGGTGAAAAGGATTGTATATTGATTTCTTACAAGATTCAATACAAAGTTTCATTTGTTTCCTCTTAAAAAAAAAAAGATGTTCCTGACCGGAATTTAATCTAAGTTCAGTTCCTTTCTTTTTAGGCTACCTTTTGTGTAAAGGGAAGGAAAATGTTGTACAGGTATTGCGCCGACCATGGAATTCCTCATAAACAAATTGGTAAACTTATAGTTGCCACAAGGAATTCAGATGTCGAGAAGTTGAATATTCTTCTGAATCGAGGGATTGAAAATGGAGTTGAGGGTTTGAAGATGATTGATGGGTTTGAAGCTATGCGAATGGAACCAGAATTACAATGTTCTAAAGCTTTGCTATCACCTGTAACTGGCATAGTTGATACTCATTCTCTCATGCTATCATTAGTGGTATGTTAAACCATCTTTTATCTGTCCATGGATCAAAGTTTCAACTTCACTCTAAACAGGGATAACTAAGGGAAGTTTTATTCAACCATAGAGATTTTGTAAACTTCTCATGTTAGAGAAATTAAGGGGACCTTTACATAAACGTTGGTAAGACATATATCTTTTAAGATCTGTTAGAACAACCATGATCATACACTCAATTAACTTATGTATTGTTACTTTCTTTTTGAGGTTCGTATAGATATTTGTACCCTTTTTTCCTCTTGTAACTTTTTATTTTATAGCCATTTAACATGAGATTAAGCTTTACTTTTTGATGTTTGCAATCTTTAGGGACAGTATCTAATAAAAACAAAGCTCAGAATTTCTTTTGTTACAATTATTCATTCAAAAAGTGAAAGTTCAAGGAAATATATTTATATTTTATCTAACTTGAGTTTATCTTTTAGTATTATTATGTACATTCAATCTGGTAATTAAAAAATTAAAAGTCTGACAAATTTTTAGCTAATTTTTACATTTTTGTTTACATTCAATTCATACTTCCATGATTAAGAAATCGAAGAAGTAATTTTGATTTGGGTAAATCAATTTGTTTGCTCAATCCATTTGTCTAAAAACTTGAAATGGATTGCATTTTTCTATTCTTGCAGCTTTCATCTTTTGAGTTATAACTTTATGTTCACAGGGATTTTCACATGAATGTGCATCCAGGGAGAAGCTGAGAGTCTTAGAACAACTTTTTCTTACAATACTACTGTAATTGGTGGCCATCTTGAAGAAAATCATCTTCACATCCATGTTTCTGAATCCAAGAATCTTGAGAATTGCATAGGGAAGTGTCATTTGCAGCCAGAGCTTGTGCTTGTCCCCAAGCTCGTTGCGAACTCCACAGGTTTAAGTGCCCCCACTCTTGCAAAAAGATTCAGTGGCATACACAGGGAAGTTGTTCCTTCTACATATTTTGCTCGCGGTTGCTACTTCACCTTGTCAAATACAAAGATATCTCCTTTCAAACGCCTGATCTATCCTCTCCCGGAGGATGGTGGTATTGGGGTGCATGTGACACTGGACTTGGATGGTCATGTCAAGTTTGGCCCTGATGTTGAATGGATTGGTCATGTTGATGACATATCAAGCTTCTTAAACAAGTTTGCTTTCTCTTTCTCTGCGATTCTTTTCTTAGTAGATATTGTAGCATATATGCTTTATATGTCCTAGCTATAATGATATCTTTCTTGTTGGTCAAAACTCAATAACATTGGATGATCAGAAGATTCAGAACTAGTTAAGTTCTAAAACAACATGTACAAATTATTTATTTAGATCGTTGCTGTCAGATAAAATATGAAAATGTAGGTTTTGAAGGAAAGGGATAATGAACTCTGTATGATGATTTTTTTTAGCAAAAATAAATAAATGATGAGTTAGCTTATACTTGACTCAATACATTACATGGTAAATATTTGTTGATGATAATGTACTGATTAATAGAACTAGAATAGAATCCAAAAGGTTTAAGATTTATTAACTTTTGTGCTTCAACATTCATCCAGATGAAACCTTCTAGTTCCAGAAACTTATTTGCTATACTTGTTCCAGGTTTGACTATTCTGTTTCCGCTGATCGGGCTGAGAAATTTTATCGTGAAATAAGAAGGTACTATCCTAATATGAAGGATGGATTTTTGGAGCCAGGATATGCTGGAATTCGACCAAAGCTTTGTGGTCCTGGACAATCTCCTACAGATTTTGTCATACAGGTATTCTCTTACATTATTGATAATCCTTCCACTTTGTTTGGAGAAATTAGTCTACAGTCTTACAAATCATATACAGTGGATGGATGCATCACTGTGGAAGTGACAGTGCATGCAGAGAATGGATCTTCCAGGGAAAAAACAAAAAAAAAATTGTTTTCTGAATGTTTCACTGGTGTTCTTAACTTATTAGAGATTTATTGTATTAAGCATATGTAGCTGTATAAACAGCATAATAAATCAAGTTGGGTCTGATTTTAATTTTGTCGCATATCCAACAATCAGATCCAACTTGATCTAATTATGGATGAACCCAGTTCATTTTAAATTTTCATGAAATTCTAAA
Source organism: Paratinospora sagittata (assembly GCA_035771175.1). Taxonomy (NCBI): domain Eukaryota; kingdom Viridiplantae; phylum Streptophyta; class Magnoliopsida; order Ranunculales; family Menispermaceae; genus Paratinospora; species Paratinospora sagittata. The sequence continues at coordinate 5,352,768 of CM069593.1, forward strand.
GCGATTATGAAATCTCTCCCAGAATGAAAATATTATGTAGGAATAGGCGAAACCCATGTTAAACGCATTTTTGTGCAGGGGGAGGAAATTCATGGAGTACCAGGCCTCGTGAACTTGTTCGGAATAGAATCACCAGGTCTAACTTCAAGCTTGGCAATAGCAGAACATGTTGCTGCCAAATTCTCTTGATATTTTCTTGTTATATGATGATCATATGCTGCAGTTGCAGATTCTTAAAAATACTTTGGCAAAATGCATCGAATGGTGAATTTCTTGGTGTGTGGAGGAAAATCACAATGCATGAAAGTTGGAAAAATCAGTTCATGTAGAGCAAATAAGTCTTGTACAATTTTTATTTTGAAAAAATTATATGCCTGTAAAACTAAAAAAACAAAGTGTGATATATACAGTTGGAACCAATTATACATTTTGGAGTTTGATGAAAGACAAGCAAGAGCTGTGTGTTCTAGGTTTCAACTTTCCAATAATGAGAAAGATCCACCAACCTTTATTAGAAGTAGTGTTACAGGATCCAACAACAAGAGAGCTTTTTGGTACTAGTTGCTCTGTATTGAGAAATAAGCTTTGCACTTCAGAATTGAGTATTGACTGATGATATTATCATTTGATTCTTGAAACCAATATTGACAGTTCTGAGCCATTCAAATGCACAATCATATAAACTGTCTGAAATGGTCCAAAAATACATGCTATTGATAATATGAGTCAGTAAGCAAATATACTGGTTTCACACACCATTTGGTAAGGGCTCATATAACCAAGAAATGAGCTTCTGGACAGAAAGAGATGGGCAAACAACTAACCAAAAAACAAGCCATTCAATTGCCAAAAACATAAGGTCACGTTTCATGATGTCAAAAGCTTTAGCCCGAAAGACAAAACTTCTTCGATGCCACTGTCTGGGACATCCTGCTCTCTTAGAAACATTCTTCTGTAATGGTGTACAGCATCACCGCTTCCGCTCCGCTTTCCATTTATATACTGGTCTGTTGGTTGGACAAACGATCTCATCGTCCCGGAGTTTACGTTTCTGACCCTTTTTCTGCTTCAATAAATGAATTATAGCATATATATACAATTGAGGCTTTTACACCCAAGGAAAAAATGAAGGGCATTAGATAGCCATACCTGTAATTCCTTTTGCAAGGTCATGTCCATTTGCAGTTTCTCCAGCTCACTGACCCTCTTCTTTCTTGCCTCCAGTTCTCTGTAAGAAGAAGCTAGTTTCCTGCACACGGAGATCGTGACTTCAAAACAATATTTTCATCACAGAATTTGAACTCCAAGTGAAAACAAAGAGAAAAGTATTGTAGATCAGAATCTGCAGACAGTTAAATTCTTCTCACCTCTTGATATGGTCAGGAACATCCTCGGAAGCTGGCAGGTTCCCTCTTTGTGAACGTTGTGATTTAAATTCCCGAGCCTCTTCTCTGCATATAAGAATTGGACATGCCATCTTAAGTTAATATTAATGGAACTGGGGACTAGCAAATTACTGAGTAACTCTTAAAGGGGGTCCTCCATAGTTTTTACGAACATGGAGTCAATATGTTTTGCATGAAGAATTTGGACTAACTTTGGTAACTAGAAGTCATGCAGATAAAAAAAAAAAAATCAAGAGCAAGGGTGGGGACAGCATTAGAATTTTATTTTATTAATGTAGATTAAGAAAATATGAGCAAAAATTAGAATGCATTTTTTAAAAGCATTTTTAATTTAGTTGTATTTTATTTTGGCAAGAATACTCTTACTGTATTTTAAAACCTCATAATTGATACACATGCATTATATTTAAACTTCCATACCCCCATTTATACAGCACTTAGATTAGTCAATTATGTATGTTTACATTAATATCTTAAAAAAAATTAAAAATTGAAGCCAATAATCCTTGAGCACTGTATCCAGATTTTTGGATGCTTTTTGACAATTCAACATGTTCTCTAAATAAGAAAATAACTTACGACGAATTAGTTTATCAAACAAGATTTTTCGAATTAAATAAAATAATAAACAGTTCATAAATGGCTAAAACAGTCACAACATAATTTGAAAAGAAGGTGTTAGCTCATGAAAGATTATAAATTATGGTAAGGCAAGTCATCAAGGCCATGAGACTCAAACCTGTCTTCAGCATAGAATACATGTTTGTTTGGTGTCCTGCCATCTAAAGCATGTAGCGTTGAACTTAGCTTTTCAATTTTCTGCAGCAGCCAAGTGAGTTTTGATGAGTGAATTGGACGGGGCCAAAAACCTATGACTTGACCAAAGTTAATAGCTAGTTTTAATGGACACTTTACCTTTTTTTCACTTTGAATTTTCTGGAGGATATATCCTATGTCTTGGGTTTTCATCAGCATGAGTTCCTCTTGGGAGTATTTGTTTGCTTGACTCCTAAGAAGAACCTAATAAATTAGTTTTGGAGTGAAAGAAAGACAAGTTCAAAAATCAATCCAAGAGAAAGAAAAAAAGACTAAAAAGGTAGACTTCCCCTTTTATCATGCCCAACACAAAAGCAAAAGAACAATAAGGAGAACATGAAGATGAAGAAAAATAAGAATAAGAATAACAAGAAGAAAGGGGACAATAAAACTTACTCTGGTCTATGGACTCCATCTACCATTCTTGTTTTGACCATCTTAAAGTAAAATTCATCTGGATTCTTGAAAGCTGCCTTCTCCCTGAGTTTCTACAAACCCAAATGACATATGAAATGAAACAAACAATCTAAACAAATTCAAAGCTCAGACAATGAATCTTACAGATTGTTAACCTAACAGATACTACCGAAAAACTAGCTAGAAAGTGAAAATTAGCTTAAAGTTTTAAGGTTTACCTGTAAAGATTCTTCCTTTTTATGAAATGCCTGTGCCCGCAGGACATAGTCTTTGTGCTTCTCAAGAAACCCGAACTTTCTCCTCGAATGCCTAAAAATAATGAAAAATCAATACATAATGATCAGGCAATGAAACTTGGAAATAGAAGGGAATGTAAACTAAGAGAAGCAGTAACTCACGGCTGAGCACGCTCTTTGTGAGCCCTTCGATTGATAGCATTCCTTAGCGATGACATTTTTAAGAGAAAACAAATGACAAGCAATTGCCAAGCTTCTCAAAGAACCAGAACACACTTCAACACTTATATTTCACTGCAAATATTCACAAGGCAGCCTGAAGATTTTAGAATCTCTTAATGTTAGGATAAGTTTGAATAGAAGGCATCGCCCATGAGAAGTAAACAAAACAAAGTTGAAGGGAAAACAAAAAGATGCTATATTCAACTTAACTCAACAAAATCTTTCTAAAAGCATACATATTTAGCTCTTCCCCTTTGATTTTACTAAAAAAAATTTCCCAAATTACACCATTCCATTAGTAAATCTAATAGTCTCATTGAAAGAGTTCAAACCAACTAGTTCTCTCTTATTTCTTCTGCAATTTCCAATGCCCTTCTCCAACTATCTCCTAGTGTGTTCATTTTTTAATTCTATCCTTTGATGTTTTACAGCATATCCCTCTTAACTTGACATTTTATGTCACATTTAATTTATCATTGTATTGATTATTTATTATTTAAATATTCTATTCCATAAGAAAACCCAAAAAGGTCAATGTAACAAAAGAATGCGTAAAGATTTCCAAGCATCATCATTTCATACAACAAACCAAAGGTCCATAATTCCATCCTAAATAAATAACGAAACAATGTAATAGATATACTTCAAAGATTTATAAAGCTCGTGTAATCTGCATCAAAAAGTTTCACGTAATTCATGTAATTTGAACTTTGAAGAGCTCACTTCCCAGTTTTCCTCAAAAAAATTCATGCATCAATAATTTACCTACTCTGATTTTCTCAAGTTTATCTATTTAACTCCCACATTCAACATAGTATTTTGCTTGACCCTAACAATCATAGAATACACATTATTCAAGTCTTCACTAACGCCCAAGTAGTTTACTGCTCTGGGCTTAAAACTCTCACTACAAGCTCCTCGAGTATTATCTCAAACAATTAAGAAAAAAACTTTTTTTTTCATGTTTATTTTGGCCTAAAAAGTCATAATTATCATGATATACTGCAGAGTTTTTCGACAAAGGTCACACCTTAGCCATATTCATGTTTTAATGATTATTATTGTTATTGTTGTTGTTATTATTAAATTTTGGTGTTTTATGATTTTCACTAGCTTTTAAATTAAAGATTAAGCAAGAATATATAAAAGTACACATAAGTGATGAAATATGATTTAAATTTTTATTGTATTTTGATACAAAAATTATTACATTAATATGGCTAAGGTATGACCTTTGTCCAAAAGCTCCTGCATTATTTCATGATAATTATGACTTTTTAGGCCAAAATAAACATGAAAAAAAAATATTTTTCTTAATGGTTTGGGCTCTAACAATATCATGTTCACCATCTCATAAAAATACTGCACATACGTCAACTTATATCGAGGATTAAGAACCACAACAACCAACAATATCATGTTCACCTTCTCAATATTTCCCCAATATTTGTCAAATTTTATTTTGCCATTGCACCTAAAGAAACATCCCCACTATCTTGAAAATCTTGTATAAGTGTCTCAATTGCACACACCTCATGCAAATATGCATTAGATGTGACATACAGTGTCCCTGAAAGGCGCTTTGTAGCTCCATAAAAATGTTTCAAAAAGCTTGTCAAGACACGAGCATTATTCCAATCAACTTCTGTAAGAGTTTCCCTATTCATCTCAAGCCAATATTGTGGATCATGATCTTCTAATCTTTCAAATGCCTTTTGATATTTGAGAGTCGCTTCTAACATCAAGTATGTTGAGTTCCACCTTGTTGGCACATCTAAACACACCACAGTCTTACTTCCTATCTTCTCAAGTTCAATGCATGCCTTATACTTTTGCAATCTAGATAGAGAACATCTTACATATCGAATTGCTTTTCGAATTTTGGCAATTGATTCATCGTTTTCTGACAAACCATCTTTAACAATCAAATTGAGTATGTGTCCACAACATCACATGTGCATGAACTCTCCAGTCAGAACACACCCTCCCCAATTAATTATCTTTTTCCTGATGTATGCAATGGAAAGATCATTTGAACTTGCATTATCAACTGTGATTGTAAACACTTTCTCAATACCCCACTGAAGTAAACACATCTCAATTGCCTTACCAATCTCCTCACCTTTATGACTAGAAATCACACAAAAATTGAGTACTTTTTTATGCAATCTCCAATCCTTATTAATGCAATGGGCAGTGAGACACATGTAATTAATGTTCTGTAAAGAGGTTCAAGTATTTGTAGTAAGGCACACCGTTTGACATGTTTTCTTCAAAAAGATTTTTCAACTTCAACTTCTCACTTGAGTAAATGTCTCAACAATCCTTTGCTACAGTATTTCGTGACACCATATCAAACCTGGGACATATAGTACGAACAAATTTCCTAAACCCTTCACATTCTACAACATAAAAGGTTGCTCATCAACAATAATCATTTCAGTAAGAACTTTTCGACTTAATTCCTGATCAATTTTCCAAGCCACCAATTGACTCTTACCTTCTTGCTCTTTTTGTTCAAAAGATAAGACCCTTTGCTTTTTGCTATTGTATGGATACTTAGTACACTTGGACAAATGAGTAGCTAGCTAGTACTATTTCTACTCGTATAATTATATTCTCTACCACAATAATTACAAGTTGCCTTATCCGGCATTCCCTTCATCGTACTTGACTAGCAAAGTGATCCCAAACAAAAGAGGCCGGTCTACTACCTTTTCTATACTTTGTTGAAGTTGAAAAGTTTGATGGATCATTTGATGGCATAATATTAGCATCCTCCTCATCCGGGGCACTTTGCTCAGTTAAGGATGTTTCACTTTTATCCAGTATAGGTGTCTCAACAGTGTTATTGTTTGAAGACATCTGAAAAGAAATCTTTTCCCACTTGTAAACATATTTTTCAATTCACAAAAACTAACACCAAAAATACGCTTTAAAAAAATATGCCACTGAAAAATCAGTTTCATGTTCAAAAAATTATATTTCTTATTAAAAAAAAACTTGTTTCCACAAAAAAAAACATGCTTTAAAAAAAATATGCCACTCAAAAATCAGTGTCTTATTCAAAAAAAATTGTTTCTTATTAAAAAAAAAACTTGTTTCCAAAAAAAAATGCTTTAAAAAAATATGTCACTCAAAAATCAGTTTCCTATTCAAAAAATTTTGATTCTTATTAAAAACAAAACTTGTTTCCAAAAAAAAAACCCTTTACAAAAAAAAAAATCAGTTTCATATAATGTACAATTTTATTTCTTATAACAAATCAGTTTCTTATAAAAAAAACAATCTCATTCAAGAATCAAAATTGCTCAAACACAGTATCAAAGATTCAAAAATCGAAACTCAATTTCAGAATACATTTCGATTCACATAAAGGTATTAAGAAACCATCAAAAGAACACAACAAAACTCAAACACAAATACAGTTTTATACAACGAAACCACAACATCAAAATACAAAAAAAAATAACAATTTTCATAATAACCCTAAACACAATCTAAAAAGAACAAAACAACATAAATCTCAGTTACCTCTATTTTCCGGCTTGAAACGGTCAAACCTGGCGTCGTTTCCAGCTTCCGGTGCGTGACGGTGTTGCCCAAAGCCCCAAACTCAACTTGCTCGCAATTTGGGGTTTATAAGATGAAGATTAGAGAAGACGAGAAGATCGTTTAGTTTTAGGGCAGGAAGAATGAAAAGAATAGAAGATGATTAACGAGAAGAGAGAAGAGTGAACAGAGAAGAGAGAGACGTAGTTGGAGGCGGCTGGAGGTTGCAGGAGAACTGGAGGCGGCTAGGTATAAGCACGAGAAGACATTGAAGAATAGAGGTTAGAAGATGTGGTGTCGTGGTGGAACTGGAAGGGGAGTGGCGGAAGAGAAGAGAAGACAAGAAGAAATGGGTTAGGATTTAAGACCCTAAATCGATCGGAACCGATCGGTTTTCGAAACCTCCGAACCGAATCAGACCAATTAAAGCCAAAAAATTGATCCCGATGGCACCGATTGGGTTCGGTTCCGTGATTTAAACCAATGCACTACACCCCTTAATTCATGAATTGAACATACGAGCATTCTATTAAATTTTGTTTTTCAATCATGGAAATAAAAAAAATTTAAAAAGTCTAATAAAAATAAATATGCATATTAGTTTTATTTAATGATTTTAATGTTGACCAAGACTTAATTAAGTTAAATTTAATCAGAATAATAATAAAAACTAATCGTAATTTTAAAAAATACTAGTGATTGTTGGTAATAGTTAGAAATAACGCACACAAGGGTGAGGGTTGGGGTTGAGGTTCGAGGATATGAAGTGCTTTAATCACGTTGCGTTTGCAAAACAAGGGTGGAGACTAGGGAAGGGTCATTGGCGGAGAAGGTCTTTAAGGCTAAATATTATAGATCTTCATCATTCCTCGAAGCAAACTTGGGTGGGAGCTTCTACAAAAAGGGATCAGATGACGCGCGGGTGATGGAAGCAGTGTAACACTCCGTAGTTTTAATTATATACCTACGTTGATAAATACATATATGTACACGTATACATAGTAAAAATTAAACGTATATGTATATAAACATACATAAATTAAGTAGATTATATTATTAAATGTCGTCCTATCATTAGATTATAAGATAATATAAATGACTTTGATATTATGAAATATTATAAACTATTATAATATATCATTATTTCACTTATCTCATTCTCTCATCTCTCTCAAATGTTTCTCTCATTTTCTCATCTCTCTCAAACGTGAAACATTAAAAAAAAAACAAAAACAAAAACAAAGAGAAGAAAGTAACAAAGGAAGAGAGAATGAAGAGAAGCAAGAGAAAAAAAGGGTGAACGTAGGATTTTTGTCGAATCGGGATCCACTGTAATTGTTTTTTACTTTATTTCTTTGTGAAATTGATATCTAAGCTAGATGTAACATTTCTTTCGGAGTAATTTTCGGTATGGGAGTCGTTTTACGGTGTTTTGAAAAATTGGGATTTTAACCAAACTTGAATGAAAATACTCTATGAAAGTTGGAAAACACTTCCTAGGTTGTAGGAACTTTAAATATATGGTTAGATTGTAGTTTTTATAGCTATTAGAAGTTAGATTTGATATTGTATTCATTTGGAACCTTAGCTTTGATCTTTGAAACTTTTGAAATTCCATAAAAACCTGATAAAACTCCAGTTTGAGACTGTAGAAAAATAGATCTATCAATTTCAGACATTTCGATGTTAAGATCATGATTTTTGAATATGTTTTGATATTTTTAGTAGCTAAATATATGATTTTTGTGAGTAAAATTAACTTTGGATGCCTCCGCGAACATATAAAACCTCAGTGAAATACATGTTGAGAGTAGTAGAATGATAGAATGACTAATTTTATACGTGTTGATGTGAACAGAATAATTTTAGGAATGTTCTTTATTTTTTAAAAAAATTGATATATGTTTCCATGTGCTTATGTGAGTACTTTGGTGTTGAAATCTAGCTTAAGTGTTGCATTTTCACGGTGAAATAATTCTATCTTAGTTGTTGAACCAGCTGAGAAATTTGAGTGTTAGTAATGGTGTTTTGGTGAGTTTAAATGATGTTTAGTTGATTCTCATGATTATTTATAGCTTGAATTACCTAATTGCAGTGTTTGAATTTAGAGATTAAGTGCATGAATAAATGCTCTTGATGAAGCAATTATGATGGACATTTGATGATGCAAGTAACCTTGATGCTTATTGTTGCTGGATTTTAGAGTGTATATTGGCTTCAAAACCTCGTGTAACCACTGTGAGTATAGTTTTCTTGATTTGGTTCTTGTATGACACTGTATACATATAAAATGTTTGATTGTATGCATGTTATATTTATATGTAATGCATTGAGTTTTTATTGATCATGCAAACTGATTTTTAACATTTGGAGCTTATAATAATGTCATTTAGTTAGTAATTAGATCCGAATGAGGTTTTGTGAAACCTCATTTTCAGTAGGTCTGTCCTAAAAAGGGTTGCGATCCTTGAAATGACTGTGAATTAGGTAATCAGAGGTTGTGACTACCTTGTAACGATCGTACAAGGGTTAGACACGCTCTTTTGCCTTGAAGGAGGGAGATGGTAAATTTTTGATGAAACTGTGCACCGGTTTATTGAATGAGCATAAACTGTATATTGTGTGCATGTATGTTATTTTGATGAATGTTGCATATGTGCCTTTGAAATATTTTAATTTAAATAATTTGATATACCATGTTTCCCTAAATGCATGCGATTGTCATGTTAAGAGTTATATTCACTGAGCTGTTGTTTGCTCACTCCATTTCCTTCACCATTTCAGGTACAAAATCAAAAGAAAAAGGAAAAATTTGAGAGTGATCAGCACGTAACTAGGATATAGCATTTGTTGATGTACGTATGTTTTGGAGGAAGTGGTTACTTGTTTTATTTATTTTGTTATGTTTATACTTATCACACATATTATATATGTATATTACCATTTAGAGGGGTTATTTTGGAAAAATGAGATATAAATGGTTATTTTGGATTGTTAAGATATTTGGCGATGATATATACACTTGGACAATAGAATATTTGATTAATGAATGACAATGGTGGTATTTTGGATTATGGTATACATGGATGGAATGGTTATATATGATGACTGAATGGTTGACATTGTGAATGATTATATATATATATATATATATATATATGATCAGGTTTTGTGAAATGTCCAGTTTATAGGGACATGTCGCCGAAATTTCAGAAAATTCTGGGAAGAATTGTGAGATTATGTGAAGGCTGACAGTATATTATCTACTGTATACGAGTATGTATAGTATATAGTATATTGTGTCAGTCATGATGTCAGGCTATATCAGGAGCGTCGTGACAAGCAGCATTAAGATCTTCCAAGACCCTTCTGTCACGCCTGGAATGCACCGCAGCACATTCTACCCAGACGTGATGAGTACTCTACCCCTCAACCCGCAGGTCTTGGGAGCACTCCAGCCATTACGTACCACACAATATTGTCACATCCCAGTACACAGCATCGCCGCAGCGTCTTGTCACATCCCAGTACACAGCATCGCCGCAGCGTCTAGTACCCCCGGGATCATTTGTCCATACTATTCACTCATGAATAGTATAGGGCCTCCCCCAGATTCGAACTCACAACCTCATAAGGTTTGATTTCGCAATCTGAGTAGCCACTGAACCATTGGCTCAGTGGTTACTCAGATTGCGAAATCAAACCTTATGAGGTTGTGAGTTCGAATCTGGGGGAGGCCCTATACTATTCATGAGTGAATAGTATGGACAAATGATCCCGGGGGTACTAGACGCTGCGGCGATGCTGTGTACTGGGATGTGACAATATTATGGATCCATAATGGCTGGAGTGCTCCCAAGACCTGCGGGTTGAGGGGTAGAGTACTCATCACGTCTGGGTAGAATGCGCTGCGGTGCATTCCAGGCGTGACACCTTCAATTCCAAGAGAATCTACATTCAGACCTTTATCACTTACTACATTGCCAAGAGATGCTAAGGTGAGGGATCTAATTGCAACTGCTAAATAGTGAAATGTGAATGTAATCAGAAGCAACTTCAGGCAAGAGGATGTAGAGGCTATTTTAGCAATCCCCCTAAACGTGAGGAACATTCAGGACAAATTGGTGTGGCACTACGGGAAGCAGGGTGATTATACAATCAAAACGGGCTATGTTCTTGCCCCAAGCGGCTACATGGAAGGATCTACATCAAACACCTCATCCTTATTTAACAGTTGGAAAGCTATTTGGCATTTGAATCTCCCATCCAAGATTAAGTTATTCTATTAGAGGTTGTTGCATGGATGTTTACCGATAGGTAATGTGCTTGCCAGACGCAAGATTGCTGAAGTGGGGCGGTGTGTTGTTTGTATGGAAGGGAAGGACACACTGCATCATACTTTTGTAATGTGCAAAGTGGCTCAAGAGGCATGGGGTTCTTTATTCGGGATTCATTTAATAGAGGATGAAGATTGCACTGACACGATAACTTCCAAACTGCTCATGAAGGATTTTGATATCGAAAGGGAGAAGATCGAACTAGTGGTGATGACAACATGGAAACTATGGTGCAACAGAAATGATGTCTTGCATGGTGGACAAGGTAGAACAGGAATGAAGGTTGTTCAATGGGTATATAATTATCTTAATCAATACCGTGAAGCCATGTATTCTAACAAGATAAGAAGACTGAATGTCAAATTCACTACTAATTTCTCCCATTTTCCATTCACAACCATCAAATATATATCTATTACAAAGTGCAAAACCTAAAAAACAGAAAACATGTTATCAGGAAACATGTTCCGTAAAAACATAAGTTCAACAATAAAGATATCGTAATACCCTCCCTCAAGTTGGAGCATGAAGATTCTGAACGCCCAACTTGCAGAGAAGAAACTCAAAGTTCGCTTTTCCTAATTTTTTATTTTTTATTTTTTTCTTTCGTGGAAAAAAAAAAACGGATTTTGAGGAATGCACAACGCCGACTGACGCGTGCTCCACAACGCGTGCGCTTCACCATTCGCACGCTTCACTAATCACGCACGTTTCACCGTGCGCATGCATCACCGCAAGCACGCTTCACTAATCACGTACGCTTACCAAGCGCACGCTTCACCGCGCACACGCATCACCGCGAGCACGCTTCACCAATCACGTACGCTTACCAAGCGCACGCTTCACCGCGCGCACGCTTCACCGCGAGCACGCTTCACCAATCACGTACGCTTACTAAGCGCACGCATCACCGCGCGCACGCATCACCGCGAGCACGCTTCACCGCGCGCAGCATCACCGCGAGCACGATTCACCAATCACGTACGCTTTACTAAGCGTACGCTTCACCGCGCGCACGCATCACCTCGAGCGCGCTTCACTAATCACGTACGCTTCTCCAAGCGCACGCTTCACCGCGAGCACGCTTCACTAATCACGTACGCTTCTCCAAGCGTACGCTTCACCGCGCACACGGCATCACCGCGAGCACGCTTCACCAATCACGTACACAAAACACTGTGCACAAAAAACTGTTCATAAATCACTGTTCATGCGCGCTTCCCAATGCACGACGCTGTGCCCAATGTACTGTGTACGCACACTGCCTAATGCACTGTACGCGCACACTGTCCAATACACGCTGCCCAACGCGGTAGCTCTGTTCACGGCAGCACTGTTCTGGCAGCCACCTTTCACGACCCCTGTTCACGGCAGCTTCTGTTCACGGCCGCCACTGGTTACAGCCGTCGAGAAGATGATGAAGAAGCTCTGAAATGGGCTGCTTTATTAAAGCTACCCACTTATAATCTTGTGAAGAGAGCCATATTAAAAAACAAAAGAGCACTAGGGAATCTTGGGCAGTGGATATATAAAAAAAAGAAAGTGGGGTCAGTAAGGAAATTTGATGTTCAGAAACTTGGGCTTAAAAGAGAAGGGAGCTTTTTAGAGAGGAACTTAAGATTATTCACCGGTTGGTTCAAGTACTAAAGCTTTTCATCTTCTGATCCATTTTCTTTTCATCTTCTGATCCATGTTCACGGCAGCACGGATATCACAACGGAGAAATAACTGTTCACGCCGGGCAACTGGTCACGCCGGCCGCTGTTCACTCTGCCGCACGGCGGTCATCGGTCGCCGGTCACTATTTACCGAGATCTGAAAAATCTCGTCTCTTCTGAAAATCACTGTTCACAGTCTTTCCTCCAAAGACTCAAATGCCAGCGAGATCAAACTTAAAGCCCCCAAATTTCCCACGGTCACCAACCCTTCCTTCTAAATACCAAATCAATTCACACTATACAAGTCATCAAAATCAGAAATCTCCAACAGATCCAACCAATCCCTCAACATCCCTCAACAGATAAAATCGATCAACCACAATTTCAAAGAACAATCAGGAATGAAAACCTTCAGAATCGCAGTATCGGAGCTGGGGTTTGAGAGATCGGAGTTGTGGCGGATGGCTTCACACACACATCTCGTTCTCAAACCCCAGCTCGGATCTTGAAGATTTACGTTCTTCAACAGATCCAAGATCTGGAAATTACTTGCGCTCTTGGCTCTGATACCATGTCAAATTCACTACTAATTTCTCCCCTTTTCCATTCACAACCATCAAATATATATCTATTACAAAGTGCAAAACCTAAAAAACAGAAAACATGTTATCAGGAAACATGTTCCGTAAAAACATAAGTTCAACAATAAAGATATCGTAATACTGAACCATAGATCAGTGCAAAGCCCCCAGCAATAGAGTCCCCCAGTAGCCAGTGTTTATAAGATTAATGTTGATGCATCAGTTGATTCTGCAAACAAGCATATGGGAATAGGCGTGATCATTCGTGACAGTGAGGGTGAGGTGATGATAGCTGCAGCAAAGAAGATACGTATGTTATCTTTAATTGAAGTGGCAGAATGTATTGTAATACGTGAAGAAATGCTTCTTGCAGCAGAGTCTTTTTGCTCTTCCATTTGGGTAGAATCTGATTCGACTCAAGCAATTAACGTTATTTACTTTCCGTCGAAGGTAAGACCAGATTTGGAGCTTGTAGCTCGAGATGTAATTGAAAGTAGTGTGAATGATGTTAATTATCGATTTGATCATGTGTTGAGATCATGTAACGCTGCAGCCCATGCACTGGCAAAGTATGCATTGCAAGTAGACTATAGAGTATTTTGGATAGAAGAGGTTCATGTACCTCATGTGTGGTTAAGGAATATCTGTCAATGAGACTATGTATCCATTTCCAATTCAGAATGAAATTGCTTAGGGCCCTCTTAAAAATAAAAATAAAAAAATAACGCACACAATTAAGAAAATAAAAAATAAAAAAATAAAAATATATAATATAATATAAAAACCCCTGATGGGCCCACCTAACTTATTAACCACATCCTAGTCTCCCGTCTGATCTTTTCTTTTACTTGTCACCCAATTCCTTTCTGCCACGCGTCTTCCTTTCCCCAAAGAAATCTATCTTTAATTAACTTTTGTTGGTACATTTATTATCACTCGTTTTCAGAACTTCTTCGCCTTCACCAGCGATGTTCCGCTGTCCTAACACGCACCTACATACCAACTATCCTACCCTGCAAAGACACCCCATCTATCAAAATAGAACCACGTGGTCATTCATTTGCATTAGCTTACACGTGGAATCACGAAAGGCACATCAAAAAGTTTACTAAGAAGCTCGAGAAACACCATATATTTTCCCAATGCGTTGTGGGCCCTATCGTCTTATCACACAAGACCTCGCAAGTCTAAAGATGAATCATCGGATCACGAACTCCCGAGCTAACTCTAACCGCTCATCGAGGCAATAGCTCTTGTCTACCACTACTCCCAGAAGCTAGAACATTATCCAGTTCTACCACTTCATAAAATCCCACGTAGCAATAGAGATGTCAGAGATACACAGATGGCAAGTAAAGTAGCTCTCGGGACTACCATATCTAAATAAAAATGAAGATTTTTTGCCGTCTATTACACGCTAGAGGAACGAAGACGACCTGTGATTGCAAGAAAGAACAAAAAGAAGAGAGAGTTCAGAAAACACAGAGAGAGAGATCGTCGATCAGTGCAAGTTCTGTGAGATTGTCTGCACCGGCAGTGTTGTGTGTGTTCCCAGCCAAATTACTAGTTCACAGTTCGTCAAAAAAACCCTAATTAACAACAGAGCTCTAAGTTGCGGGTGCAGAGATTCGAACCTGTTCTGTTCTGTTCTTTTCCGTTTTCGTACGGTGGTGGTGAGTAGTGAGTCTTCCTCCTCGTTGGAGACGCCACCGATTGTTCAACGTTGCAGCGGTTTTCCCGAGTGGATTGATTTCAGCTTTTGTTTGTTTGTCAGTCAGATAGATTTGAAATCTCGAGCGAGATTCGTGGTTCTAGGGTTTTCTTTTGAGGCGTGGATAGGCAGAGAATGATGATGTTGTTGTTGTTGTTGGAGGAGATGATGATGACAGAGATTGGTTTTGAGGTTTTCGGTTGAGAATTCGTCTGGTTTCAGGAGGTAGAGTTGATTTCATCACTCGTTCTTGTTATTTCACGGCGTTCAGTTTCATTATTTCTTTTGAATTTGGTTGTTTTGAACTTCAAGTTGGTTTGTTTCTGCCCCTTTCCTATTTTTTTTTTCTATTGTTTTTTTTTAACTTGAGCTAGTTAAATTGTGTTTTTTGAACTTCAATCTTGATGACTAATTTTGCTAGATTAATTTCTGGCTCTGTTGTGGTGATTGGTGTAATTATGTCATCTCCAGCTTACCTTGCAAAAGCATCTGAATTTTTGCGTGCCACACTGGTTTCCTGCACCGTTGTACTGTAAAATAGACTCGATACCTTGCTTATGATGTTCTGTTTGGCATAAATATGAGAAGACAGTCTTAGATAAAATATTGAGGATAATTTTTTTAGTTTAAATTGTTTTCTTTTTGGAATTTTTATGATCCTATAAGTGCATCTCTGATCACTAGTGACATAATCAATCAGATACAGTTGAATGGTGAAATAGGATATTTGGAGACAATAAAAAGGAAAATTTGTTGAGTTTGTGGTGAAAATACAGAGGTGTTGGTATGTTGTAGGCTTTAAAACGGGTCGAAAAGATGAACAAGAAACAAAAAGAATTAGTTACAGGTGATAGTTAACTGCCAGTTTTCATTTGGAGCTAAAATGAGAGTGAAGTTATTAAGATGATCCTGGATGCATACACCAAAGACCAATAGATGCATCAGTTGGGAAGTGTGACATATTAACCAGGGGTGTGCACGGGTCGGGTTTGACCCGACCCCCTACAGTCGGGTGGCATCACTGCCAACCCGATGCCACCCGACCACACCCATTTACAGGGTTGCACCCGGCCCTATTTTGGGCGGGTCGGGTTCATCAGGTTGTCGGGTTGTTTCTTCTTCTTCTTCGCCAAAAAGAATCGCACAAACAAAATAAAAAAGGGTTTTGGTTACCGCCTAGAAAGAAAAAGAGGAGGGCTTTTGGACAGAAAATGAAAGGGGAGAGATTGGTTTTCGTTGCAGCCGTAGCAGAGCAAATGAAAAGGGGGAGAACCGGTTTCGGTTGCTGCCGCAAAAAATGGAAAGGGGGAGAAGGATAACAGAAGAGAAGAAGTAAATGTAGGGTTTTCATGGAAGATCCAAAAATTCATGGGTCAATGGATTCAAAAGCAAGACAAGCAAGCAACACAAGAAAGAAAGAATTATAATGGAGTTTTCAAAACCATGATTCTACTAAAAGTAAACTAAATTATATACTAAATTAAGGCTAAATTAGTGCAAGTGCTCTAAACAAACCCACGAAAACATTGTATAAAAAATTGAAAAGGTGAAAGTTAGGAAGCGCCAGAATCGAATGCCATGCCATTAGAGAAAACTTCCAGCTCAAAACGCACTACTATTTGTACTTGCTACTCGGCACTTACACTTGCTTCAGTGCGTGGTTTTGTTGCTACCTCAACCCTACTTTCAACTTTCCCTTTCCTTTTTGCGTTTTCTCATTTGTGATCAAAGCAAATCTGACTTTTAAAGAAGATAACAAACACCAAGTCGGGTCGGGTAAAACGGGTCAGTTTTGATTGGAACCCGAACCCGAACCCGACCCGAAAAAATCGGGTCACCTAATTTTAGACCCGATTCACCCGACTAGTTGAGACAAACCTGACCCGACCCAGTGTTTTTGGTGCGGGTCGGGTCGGGTCGGATCGGGTCGGGTCGGGTGGCATGCTCACCCCTAATATTAACTACTACCGGTAACATAAGTGGAA
The DNA here is from genome assembly GCA_035771175.1 of Paratinospora sagittata. Lineage (NCBI taxonomy): Eukaryota > Viridiplantae > Streptophyta > Magnoliopsida > Ranunculales > Menispermaceae > Paratinospora > Paratinospora sagittata. The sequence continues at coordinate 5,369,689 of CM069593.1, forward strand.
GAGAAAGTCTAAAAGTAATATGGATAGATATAATTAAGAAAGATATATTTGCTTGTAATACAATTTAAAATTTAATTCTTGATGGAATGGATTGGACGGATGGATTTATGTAGCTAATATCGTGGAATGAAATTTTTTCATAATTTTCCAAATTTTCAGCGGATTTTATTCAGTCTTCGAATTACAAATTAAATGGATTAAATTATTACAAAAACTCACCGAAATTAGGTACGATATCCAAATAAGTTGTAAAACTTCAAAAAAAAAGGATTTTTTAATTTTTTTTAACAGTTAAAAAAAACTTTGCTAACTTTAACTTTTGTTAGAAGATATTCCTAAGAATAAAAGTATATAAGATTGGAGTAGTATGATGGTGAATTAATTGATCATATCTTTCTTCACTGTAGAACGACTAGAAATGTGTGGGAGTTTTGGGGGGTTTTTATCGACAGGGGAATAACATCTCACTCCTCCCGGCATGAGTCTATTTCCTTATCCCATTTGACCCATTGTTCTGCTAAGGCCAAGGAAATTTGGAAAATTGCGGCGTTTGCAACTCTTTGGTCTTTTTGGTTGGAAAGGAATAGGAGAGCTTTTGGCGATAAGTCTCGTGATTGCTTTGGCATTTGGGAGGAGGCAAAATGGCAGGCCTGTAATTGGCTTGTTCAAAATTGAGTTGGGGGTTCTCTGTTTCGGAGTGGTGTAGAAATTGGGCAAGTTGTTTTTAGGGCTGGGCTGTTGTTGTTCTTTGGTGTTTGTGGGGGCTATTGGGTGCTGTCGTGTTTGTTTCTTGGAGGTTTTGGTTCCCTGTTGGTTTGGTGCATCTCTGATGCCTTGTTTTGTTTGTTCTCCTTTTCATTAATAAAAGTTTGTTTCTCAAAAAGAAGAAGATTGGAGTAGCATGTCATATGTAATGAATAGTAAGTAAAGAATCACTTAAGGAAGAAGCAAAATGAGATTGACAAAACTCCAATTTAATACAAAAATGAACTCAAGATTCATGCATAGTTGATCTGACGAAGTTTTACGCTGGTTGTCAGTTAATACAAAGATAAACATGTGGTAATTGATCCATATATATCATTTATATATGTTATCATAAAAATCATAATATAGCTTGCCACTTGTTCAATATGCATCAAGTACGAAGTTACTAACTGCAATATAGAGTTTATGAAAATTCTCCATGTCAAGTGGACTTCCCTCAACAAATTCCAAAATTTCTAGGGCCAAAGTTTAGGGTGAATTCCTTCGATCCTGAGCCGATCCTATGTAGTTAGGTAAAGACTTTGTTGAGTCAATTTGAGTTTTATTTTTAATTGTACCATTGCAAATATGTGTACTTCGGTACAGTTCCTCGTCTATGGATGCGAGTAACTTAAGAGTTAAGATAGATTGTCAAAGAATTTTGAGGCTTGCTGTGGTCGAATTCTCATGGCTGCAGTTGCATTATGCTGCATTTGTACTTTCTTCCTTCATTGAAGTGTGTATATTATCTGTCTGCTTTAGTTTCTTTCAAAACTTGGATATCATAAAAGTTTCTTATTCTTGGCATTTGGTTTCTAATATCTCAGCTGTTCAATGTATCATGCCAAGAAATTTTCAACTGTGGGCTTAGTGCCTCATAAGTCCCAGGGTGCAGAGCAACTTACAAACACAGGAGTTTTGGGGAGTTCTACAGTAAGCAATTCAGCTCCTACTGGGGGAAGTGGAAAGCAACGATTGCGATGGACGTCAGATCTTCATGACCGCTTTGTTGATGCAATTACACAACTTGGTGGACCAGATAGTGAGTAGTTTAATTTAGTAATGAAAAACTGATACGTAGTTACTAATCCATATAATATATTAATAGTCCCCCTCCCCCCACCATGGATGATACGTAGTACAATATTTATATAATTGTACTTGCACAAAAAAGGAAAAAAGCAATGAAAATAAGAAAGCAGGATTACTGGTAATTGGGAAATTCTACTTGTATACCATGTGATAATGTTCATTGACTCTATAGTAATGATAAAAAAGTAAATAAGGTATGATTTGCATTAGAATTTTATGGTCAACTATTGAATTCCAAATCTATTCCAACAATATCCTTTAGTTTTGGTGTTTCTTAACTCTACTTGCAACCCATTGAAAAAGTAGAGGGTAACGAAAAAAGTATTTTTCAGTTAATATTTTTATTTTTTCTACCTCTAATTGAAGAAGAATTATAACCTCTACCAGAATAAGCAAGAAATTTTGGCTTATTGCTAAGTCATCGGTTTAAATAAATCCGATAAAAGGCTTTTTTTTTTTTTTCACGAAACTCTAGTCTTAGTCTTCATTTTTCTACAATGTGATACTAAAGTATGACCCGGGGAGATACATGCTAACTATGGGTAGGAAGCAGGGACCATTATGTAAAAAATGTCAAAGAGCTTAAACCTCTACAAGGTTCATTCTAAATTAGAAGTAGAGTCTAAATAGAGTTATCAAATAGGGCTCAATGGTTCCTGTCAATCATCTGCTATTTCTACTATCCTTACCTGGTCATGCTGACTTTCTGGTTGTTTGGCTCGATTCCAGGAGCAACCCCTAAAGGTGTTCTTAGAGTGATGGGTGTACCCGGACTTACCATTTATCATGTGAAGAGCCATTTGCAGGTACTTTTTGTGTTGTCAAAATGCCATCATGCTTTTTGGTTTGAAGTCTACTTTACTAGTATACTAAAGCATTTGAAAAACTTATTACCTATTGATCTTCATCTTTTGGTATAGAAATATCGTCTTGCAAAGTATCTGCCAGAATCTCCTGGTGATGGTAATAGTCTTCTCCTCCAACTCATGCATTATACTATTGCTGCTACTGGCTTTAAATGTCTGAATGTCTCAAAACTTCTGTTTTCAGGTTCAAAAGATGAGAAGAAAGATTCTGGAGATAGCCTCTCAAGCATGGATTCTGCTCCGTGTGTATCATTACTCTTCACAAATCTTGAAATTTTGACTTCAACCCTCCTCCCCATCTTTTCCTCGTTTTCTATCTGAAAAGATGAAACAACCATTCTAGAATCTTACAATCTTGAGTCTGTACTTCAAGCATATGACTCCATTTAACATTCTTCAAAACATTCCATCTTCCAGGGGAATACAAATTAACGAGGCTCTAAGAATGCAGATGGAGGTGCAGAAGCGTCTCCATGAACAGCTTGAGGTTCGATCTTTGGTTCTACCATTACATTAACAACATTTTCTCTTTTATATGATGATTATTATCCTGTATTATTCTAAATGTGTTTTTTTATTTTATTTATTTATTTATTTTTTCTCAGGTGCAAAAACAATTGCAACTAAGGATTGAAGCTCAGGGGAAGTACTTGCAGAAGATAATAGAGGAACAACAGAAACTAGGTGGTGCACTCAGAGACTCTGACCCTGCTTCAGCTACCCAAGAAAAAGAGAAGTCATCATCCCCACAGCCAACAAATCCCATGGTGGAGCCACAATCACCTCACAAGAAGAAGCAAAGAGTGGATTGTGGATCAGCAGATGCTTCCTCATCTGTGGCTCCACTTGGGACTTCTGAAAAGAAGCCTGACTTGATTGGAGGCGAGTGGGATCAGGCCTTATATGGGACTGATGCAGACACCTTTGGCTTTGACAGCACAACCAAGTTTAAAGGGGGAAAAGATGGAGGAGGGCTTAATCAAAGGGTGCCTCCATCAGCAGTGCCCAGTCATGGCAAAGAAGGGTGTTCATCTTAATCTCTCTACACAGTGAATGAATTGATGTTTAACATGTCAATGTAGCCTCGCTGATGCTGTATAATTCATGTACTGGAATCAATACTCCTTCATGTGGCATATTAACTACAATGTTCAATCGAGTCAGATGAAATCTCTTTGAATTTTTCACTCCATAAACAGGAGAAAAAGAGTTAGGTAAAAGTTACCGAACATTGTTATGACGATTCAAGTCTTAAATTCATTTAAGGAAAAGAAAAAAAAAATGGTAAAAAAAGGGCATGTATATTAAGTCATTTCTACATGAGGTGAGTTTTTGAAGGCTAAACCATTCTCTATCCTTCCCCGAGTGGGAAAAGTGTGTGCGCTGTAATTGACAGACAAAAGCACCATTCTCTATCCATTTGTTTTCGTGGGCATACTAGTGCAATTTCATGTGTATTTCATTCATATCTACTAATTGAAAAATAATTATTTTTTGTTTGTTAAAATCTTAATTAATTTATTTATTTTTAACAGAGTTGATTATTGAACAGAAGGTAAATGCTATTAGTCATAGCACATTTCTCCAAGGCGCACTTACACGCGAGATGTTTACCAAAAGGCTAGTGGTTGCATTCTTTTTGAAAGAGTGATCCCCACCTGAAACCATTGAATCACTTGAGCAGGTGACCAAAATCTACTGCAATCTACTCACTCGTTACAAAATTTATTGACTTTCAAAAAGGGTGATTGGTGTTCATGTCATTTAAACCAAAATACGAAATAAATGAAGTGCTCGCTCTCATGCTTGAGAAAGGCATTGGGATCAGTTACCTTGTGGGAGTAAACCTGTCACTGGTAATGTCTGATAAAAATTACATGTAACAGGAGAGTCGAGAAATGGTGACTTACTATGTGCAACAGGTGCATATGCAATGCGATAGAATGGTGGATAATGTAGAGAAAAACCCGGATAAAATAAAAATAATGTAAAATAACATTACCTTGATAACCAGGCCAAAAATCCAGTTCTTATTGGTCAATTTCCACAAATCTCAGGTACACCCACTTTTTTTTTTTTTCGTTTTTTCAATTTTTTTGTTCTTTTTTTCTATTGTTTCTCTATGTACATTCCGAAGAGGAAAAATTGGACTTACCTCTCTTTAGCTCGCAGAGCACCAAAATCTGCACAAAATTTTCAAAGGGCTTAATGAGATTGAGAACCAGAAAAGAACTCGGGTGTAAAAGTTCTTACTCCCAGAGCTCTATCCAACCCAATATATTATGTTCACAGCCTCAATGGGAAGAAGCTAGCTCCAGCTCCCTTGACAAATTGGACTTTTTTCTGGCCCTCCCTTGAGTTGTATTCTCTCTGTTATCTCTAGTAAAAGTACCACTGTTATTACTGCTATTGCCCTCTTTTGTTGCCTTCACGTTCACAGCATCAGCCCTTACAGCAGGGCTACGAATATTACTGCAATTCCCCTCCTTTGCAACCTTATCCTTCGCACCATCTCTTGTAGCCGGACTGCTGCTACCGCCCTCTCTCGCTGCCTTCTCCTTTGAGCGGAAATCATCTAACCTACAATATTCTTCCCTCAGCAACCTCTCCAAATCTGGGTGCTTCGTAAGAGGTGCTTTCTGATCGCGTACCTCACGATAATGATGGAATGCCCTATGATATATGCAAATGTTATAAAACGTTAGTACAAGGAACAGAGATATTTGTGGATGATATCTTTTCACACTTTCAGTATACATGGTGAGCCTTAATACTATGGAGTATGGATAATGACACCACTGTCAACAACCAGCGACAGTGACGACTAACAATTGCAGTTATTTTTGTAGTGGCACAGCGAAAAAATAGCATGGCCCAGAGCAAGAATTTGGTTTTGAACTTTTAGTTAAAATCTATATGATAGAAGTAGGAATCATGATAAGAGCTTTCAGCACCAGACAAAGTTATAGAGGTTTTGAGGCATTATAAGTTCCAAGCAACCAACCCCATGGTAGTTATTAGGGCAGCAATGCTGGAAGAAGAGCAATGCAGCAGCAAGTAAAAGGAGTTCGTGTTGCAAAGTTTCCATTGACAGTAATAATATGATGCTTGATTGGTGTAACATGAATATATAACTAATTATACAAAATAATGGCATGTCCAAAGAAGTAAATAGCAACTGCCAAATTATTGAATTTATACATAAAAGTACAAGACTTAATCAGCTTGTAGATTTCCAATCACGTTGTAAATGATGTTTATGTGTAGAAAATATTTGAGACTAATTCAAAATATTGACATAGAAAACAACTGTTACACCTAGCATCTCACCACAGATTGTTTGCCATATCTTGAAATGTCATGGGTGTGTGGGATGAAGTGTCTGATTTGGGGGAAAAGAAAAGAGAGTGAATATGGTGTAGTGTTGAGATTCTTTCATAACAAAATATTTTTTTTATATACGAGGAAAGAATAGAAGGGGAACCTTGGTGCAACGGTAAGAGTTGCTGCCGTATGACCATGTAGTCACTGGTTAGAGTCGTGTAAACAACCTCTTGCAATGCAAGGTAAGGTTGCGTAAAATAGACCCAAAAGTGGACCGACCCTTCCTCGGGACCTTGTGCATAGGTGGAAGATTTGTGCACCGTGCTGCCCTTTTATATGCGAGGAAAGAACAGAATAGATCAGAGGATTGGGGCTGGGTTATCTTATAAAGGGTCTCAGATACCAACAGAAAAAGAAAATAACTAAGCTTGGGAACAATGACAGAAAATACAATTTCTAAACTTAAATCATGTAACGTTCGAAATTGATTTGGGAAAGTCCAAGTGGATGAAGAGAATTCTTGTAAAAATCTGACAAATCTCAGAGAACGACAGAGAATTTTCATTTAAAGATTGGGAAGATATATGTTTCTCCAAGGATATGCTAAAAGCCTTACACAAATATGTTTGGCGCACATTGTGTAAGCAACAAACAATTTAATAACTTTTATTCTTAACATTCATAGGAGATCGTGAGGAACTAAGCAGTGTATTAATTGCATGTCCTTTCCTTTTTAAGTCAATATTTAAATCTCATTTTCTTTCTTCCTTAAATGGTTATTTAATATAAGATTAAACTTCAATATTAAGTTCATAATTTTAAAAAAGGCTTTGGTTGAGTTGAGTTGAATTGAGTATGAAGTCAATATTTGATTTTTCAAATCTCATCTTCTTTCTTCCTTAAATGATTATTTAGTTTCTATTTTCTACATATGATTAAACTACAAAGATATTTGTGTTCTTTATGACCAACTAACTTCTAACAAAAATCAAAGTTAACAACGATTTCTTTTTTACAATTTTGCATTTCAAAAAAAAAAATCCTAACAGTTTTCTTTTTCTTTTCTTTTTTCAGTTTTAAAAAATATTTTTATTTTTTTAGCTATATTTGGTTGACTTTTTATATTTTCTTTTCCATATTTAAATCATTGATTGATGATTAAAGATTAAAAAAATCAGATAATTTCAAAATATTTTCATTCCAGGACTAACACTTACACAGATGGCATCCAAACAACATTCTTACAGTAAGGAAAGAGATAACATTCAGTTGTGCACTTGAGTTGATAGAATCTAAGAATATGAAACATACCTAACAAGGGTATTCTACTCTTTTAGAAGAATCCATAAAACATATCTAAAGGTCAAACCTAAACTAAAAGTTACTCAGACAGTGGCATCAGAGTTTTACAAGCTCTGATTAACTTCAAATTGAACAACCCACAATGTTGTTTGTATGACATGAAGTATACACAAATCATTGTATTTCTGTGTGAATCTATGACCTTATTTGCAAGTCAAGTTAGGATTGAAATATTTCCAGAGTAACTGAATCTCCACTTTGAACAATGGAGATTCATTTCTATTAATGACCAGCCAAATCTTGCAAATCAGCAGCGCCAGGTTTAAATGAAAGTTCCTACATTTGTACTTTGTATATGCTTTACAATAAAAAAAACTACAAGAAAGGAATACTTAGTTGATATTCTTAGAGATCACTTAACAGAAATGACAAAAAAGGCCGGCACATTGCTGTAACATGAGAATGTTGAGGACAGAAGAAAGTTTTCTGTAATACATGATTTGATAATAATAAAGGCTATCAAAATTTATGCAAAATGTTTTTCCCTCTTCTTACCAATAATGCTTAAGTAATAAATATGATTGTGAGTTTATGAGAAACATCTGTTGTTAGCGAAAATATGAATTTACAGCAATGAAACAACCATGTGAATTATCAATCCTGGCTCTTTTTTCCTATTTCTTTCTTCCCGTTCTTTCTTTTCTCTCTTCTCTTTAGGGTGGGGTTTTGAACGAGAACAGGAACAGCAGTTTAGCAAATGCTTACCCTGTTATTGCCTATACTGCCCAAATTATGAAAGATATTTTGTTGGTATAAATAAACTCAAAATAGTTTATCAAACTTCAGGTTAGCAATATGAATCTTGTCGTTCACCCAATCAATCTAGAACTCCACTTAAATTACAAGAAACTATGTCCTTCCCCTGTTCTTATTTCAACTGAACTCACTTTTGAAGTTTCTCTCACCTGTTTAGCTCCTTTAGTTTGCACCATCACTTCTTGTTATTTTAATCAATGACAAAGTTCATTGCTTGAAAAAGAAAAAATTAAATAAAAAACAGACACCAAGGGGAAAGCAGTTGCTCAAGGAACCAAATGAAGCTTCCCTATAAAAAACGAAAAAAAACATACAGTGGGAAAAACCCTAAAAAGAAAATGCATACAAGAGAGAAAAAGATAAGACGTCCCAAGAGTTACCAGTATTTCTCGAGGCCATATAGGTTGCCTTTATTGTAAAACTCAAGAGTTGTCCGTTCAAAATCCTCATAAAGATCTTCTCTAAATTGCTTCTCCAAACCATAACTGAAAAGGACAAAATAATAAAATACCAAAGAAGTAAGATAGAAGCAAAAGTAAAATGATAAGTGTCAAAAAGGGCTCACTCTTCTATTTCTTGCCCTTGTTTTAGTAGTTTTTCAACCATTTGGGAAGAAATAGCTAGAGACCAAGAAATAGATAAAATAAAGTACTTCTTTTCTTTTCTTTTTTCAATTTTAACTAAATCTTAAGTCCATGAAAACAAAGCCTGAGGAAATACCTGTAAAACCTGAAAAGACATTCTAATCCATAATTATAATTAGCAGCTGCATCTTCCATCGCTAGTTTCCAAAATTCATAGTACATAGAAGTAACAAACAAATTTCTGAGGAAAAATGACCAAAATCTATATAGTGTATTCATTTCCTGCACGTAAACATCAAATCATTCACAACAGTGCAAGACTTCTGCAACACTAAGAAAAGGAAACATGTTAATGCAATGGTAACAGAAACCGTTGAACGAAAGGATCAAAGTAACAAGAAAATCTATGAAAGCAGAAAACTAAACACCAGATGGTTCATTGCACAAAGCAACATTTGTACACCACAAAGAAAAGACGCAATTTCTGTAATGCTAATAGACAAATTTGAGAGAAAGGGTCAAAAGAACAGGAAAATCTAGGAAAGCACAATGTGAAGAAAGAAAGCAAGGTGAAAATGAATGATCAACCGTCATTTTGATTGGTCACCAAGGGGAAAAAGATAATGTATATGGGCTAATGTGTGTGTACGGTAGAACTCATTGATTAGAGCTCCTCCATGACTGGTCAAAAGATCTAATGCCACCGCAAAATTGCAGGCATCAAGAGATCTTATACTTTCAGGTAAGTTTGCTCAAATAAAGTTTCAGAAGTAAGCCTACTATATTCTGAATCAATTAAAAAAATGGTTGAAAATTACAATAAGACAATAAAACTAAACAAAAAGAGACTTACCTCACTGCAACCGATTCCCAATCTCTTTCTGTCATTAAGGCAACGCTTGTGGAACTTCAAATACCTAAAGGAAAGAGAGTAATAACATGAATAAAGGATGTAATCACCGTTCAAGACAAGCGCACATACAAAATGACATACTGAGTGACACATACACTTTTTGTTGTTTAAACCCATAATATTTTTTGACTAATCTGAGTTAAAGTCTTAGATTTGATTTAATTAATTGATATCAGATGGCAGTGACTCTGAATCAAATGGAAACCCAATGGTAATATAATACTAATGAGCTGCTTCTTTTACTTTAAGACCACTCATATGCCAGTGGACCTAACATTCTGTGAAATGGCAATTTTACTGTACCTTCAAACCCTAAGTAACAGCAACAAACAATAAAATGCCCCTAGAAGACGTAGCTTCCAAGAAATGCCTCACTACGTAAACTTCACCAGTTTTATTACCAATATTGAATTTATTTAGAAGAAGATAGGGATTTATTTTGAATAAAAACGCTTTAGGAAAGAACTATCTCTGCCTCTTTGCCAAGCACAAAAGTGTGTGGTACATCTCCCATCTGTGTGCAAAGTAGAAAAACAAGATGAACCAATGTATGTCCCTTACTTCTGCTGCTTGAATCCATTTTCTTCAAGAAGCTGATGACTTGGATGCTGAAATGGAGGAAAAGGCTTTGGCAAAGAACCCACTGGTGGACTACTCCCAGAAGGGATCCCATGGGGTGAAGCACTCAGCTTTGAAGACCCAAGGCTGCTGAATTTAGAAATTAGCATAAACTAGCAAAAATAGGTATCTGAAGTAGCCAGACAAGCAATTTGTTCAAATTGACAAACCAATAAACTCAATCTGGATAAGTATGTTCAACAAAACTGCAAACTCACCCATGAGTTTCTGGTGGTGTAGTCCCAAAGAAAAAGCCCACAGAACTGTTAGGTGGACTTTCTGATATGACGATGCCATGGCGGTTACGACCATTGCCATGGCTCCTGGAACCACTTGGAAATAACCGCAGCTTATGCGATGATTGTTGCTTGTTAAATCCCTTATTTTGCCTCCGCTGGGAGTTTACATGTGCAGGTTCATCTGAACCACTATGTCCTGCTGGACTTATGTTAGCCTTTAAATTTGGAAATCCAGGTGCAAGATTAGGAGATCTAGAATCTCCATAACTAAACCCTAAACCAGAGTTAGCTCCCTTCTGGTTACTACATTGCTTTGCTCTCAATTCCTACCAATGATGGATTCAACAGAGCACTATGTCAGTAAAGCTAAAGGAAGGATGAAGTTTTGAGGGGAGGTGGGGGGAAGCAAAAAATTGCAAGAGTCAGTATTTCAATAAAAACAATGCCAAACCTGCTCATAAAAGTAAAGGCCATCATTGATTGCAGAAGCAAGCTCATTTGAGAGAGGTTTCGATTCTCTTGTATTACTTCTAGAGTCTTCAGTCCCAATATCCTGCATATCCAATTACACAACATGTAACCACACATCAAAGAAATAACCAATCATTAACAACTAGAAGATCATTTACTTCCCAGAAAAGGAAGTTTTGTCATACAGCAAAACCTTTCTAAACCTACAGAGTGCATAAGCAATGTAACAGTACTGGCCACAAATGCAATTGAAATGCTTAGGTTAAAAGAATACCATCCAGAGATCTATAACTCCAGTTTGCTAATGATATAATCCTCTTTAGAGGAGCATAGGCTCCCAAAAAATGTCACAGGGATTTAATGTCTTTTGAAGTAATCTGAAGACCCTATCTTTTTTTTTCCTTACCTTTTGGACAAGTACCTCACACCCTAACTTGTGTAGGAATTATGGTAGGTAAGGTTCCTATATGAGGCTATCCTGATAGGCAACCCTAAGGTATGGAATTGACAAACCCCACCAAACAGGTAAACACTGCCTCTTTGGACAGCTTCCAAGAGTTGAAGAACTAGAAGTTAAAAGATTTAATAGGAAGTAAGCAAGGTTAAAAGGTGATGGTGATTTAAAGAGAAATAGAGTTCGATATTGTAGAATGATTAGAATCCTTGCTACCTTCGAGCCTTCCCTTGAGAAAAAAATCCCTCATTTTTGCCACTTCCACTCTCAATAAGCAAACAGATAGGTAAGATAGAGACAAAGTGGATGAAGGTGGTAGCTACCTATTCTACTAATTTGGAGAAGCTTATAATGGTGAAAGGCCCCTGCCTAAAGATGGTTGCGCAACAATAGGTTGTTAGATACATGGTAGCCTCATAACTAGGCCTAGCTTTAAAGAATCTAAGTAGCAATTGTAGAAACACTAACTAGCAAAGGAGGCCCAAAAGCACCTCAATAAGGAATAAAACCTTTACTACATTGCAAAACTAGACAAACATTTATATGAATTGATAGATAAATGAAGCATGCATTAGGCTAAATTTCCAAAAGATGAAGGCTAGAAGCATAAGCATGTAGGGGTGGCAAGTTGGGCTCGGACCCGTTTGTCCGCTTCGTCCGACCCGCTTTAAAACGGGTACAGACAATATTTTCTAAAAACCGGGCCTGGTACGGCAAAAAATTTGTGTTTGTTATAAAAACTGGACCGGGTCCGAAGATAGGCTCAAAAAACTGGGTACCCGGTTCCTACTTAATACAAGGGGTATATTTTATATTTTTCTATTTTAATTAGTCCATGTTCTAGCTCAATTAATTTTTTTTTACTTATATTTCTTATTGAATCTTTCTTTTTTCTTATTATCTTCTTCTTCTTTGTTCTTCATTATTGGCAAGAGGTTTCTATTTTTTTTATCAAAAAAATATACTTTAGTACTACATAGTTTTTAAAAAATATACAGGTACGGACAAAACCAGGCTACCCGATTTTTAAAACATAGGGGTATGGACGAATACTTGTTGTCCGTTTTCTAAACCGGCCGAGTACGGACACACTATATGTGTGTTAGTATGATACATTGCCTATGCCCGTACTTGGTTTTTTGCCACCCCTATAAGCATGCAACTTCTTCAAAGAATTACGAGGAAAACATGCAAGACCAATATGAACCTAAACAAAATCATCTTCCTCAAATTCTAGGTTCCTATGATAAACACCAGCAACTACTTTATAATTTATATTATTTAGTGCAAACTTACACACAATATAAACATGAAGGCCATTGGTGTGTTGGACAAAGGACAACAAGAAAAAAAAAATCAATAGGATAACAAGAACAATGTCCACCAACAACCTCAATAGAAGACTCATCGGTACGTGATAGATTGAACTATTATAAGTAAACATCATAATACTTGCCTAGTTTAGCACTCACCTAAACACCTAGATAAGTTACCTAAACAAGCTAAACTACAATCAACAAACTTTCTTTGCCCATAAGTTTGCGAGTGAAAAGTAAACTTTAGGTGAGTATGAAAATATCTTCAAAGTGCCTTCCAAAAATATATCATAAACCTAAAATTCGTATCAAATATAATGGAAGTGAACAAACCATAAATCCAAACAACCTTCCAAAAGAACCATTTAGATACCTGTGAGGCATCACTCGTTTTGCCACAAGAGAATAAATGCGTCAAATATAATGGAAGTGAGCAAACCATAAATCCAAACAACCATCCAAAAGAACCACTTAGATACATGTGAGGCATCAATCGTTTTGCCACAAGAGAATAAATGTGTCATCTAAAGATATCTATCCAAAATAACTCGACTATAATCATGACCTTGAGCAATTTAGGCAACCAAAAGATAAAATCCATTTAGGTAAAGCCTTTGTGAATGCAAAATAGGCAAAGTGCTACCAGTGTTTTTAAGGCGCCAAGGCGATGTATATGCAAAGCGCTACCAATGTTTTCAAGGCGCTATGGCAATGTATAGGCGGTTTGCCCTGTCTAGGCGAGGCGTAGCCCAGACGAAGCCTAAACATGGCCTAGGTGATAAAAAAAATATATTTATTTATAAATCCCTAGATAATTAATTAATTATTTATAGGTCTATAAATAGTTCATATACAAAATTATATATATTTAATTATATTTTATAATGAATGCTAAATTTTCATAAAATGATTAAAAAAAAAACGCTTCATATTAATTAAAATCATGTCCACAAATTGTGGGGTAGCAAATATATGTTGTCGGAAGGTCGCCGGAGATTTTGACAATGTTTTTTGGTCGGAGCAAATGAAAGAATCGGCTTAGGGAGAGAGAGAGGTTCAAGGGTCTATTGTAGAACCACGGGGTTTCTGTTTTAAAAACTTTTTTTTTAAATTAGAGAAACTCTCTAAAATTTTTAAATATTTGCACAAACCCCCACCGCCTGCCTAGCACTACGCCTAGGCGTTTTCTTTCTAAAACGCCTAGGAGCGACGCCTTGAAAACACTGGAGCAAACAAAACAAAAGGCAAAAGAATACATAAACAATTTACAAGAACTTAACACTGCGGACTATGATGTCAAGCTTCCCAACCCTAGGACCTACTTTAAAAAGTAAATATAAAAGAGGTGAAAAGATGATTCTGATGAACAAAAAATTGTTCAACAAATATTACCTGTGTAACTATCATAAGTTTCTGAACATCTTGATCATTACCATCCATTACATCATCTTCATCATCAATCCTGTAGCAATACCATTTGGAAATTGCAAAAAGAGCAATTGGCCGAATTAATATTATAAGAAGGTACAACAACGAGAAGAAAGCTTCAAATCAACTATGTTATAATAAAATCACACACCTAATCAAAATAAATTAATAAGTTCATTCTATAAGGCATGAAGGGGAGCCTAGGTGCAACAGAAGGAATCCTCGTCGTGTGACCAAGGGATCACGGGTTCGAGTCATGGACAACGTCTCCAACGAGGTTGCAATGAGGGTAAAGCTACAAACACTAGACCCAAAGAGGTTCAACCTTCCCCAGAACCTCACTTAAGCAGGAGCTTCATGCACCAAGCTGCCCTTTTTTATATAATTCAAAGAAATTAACATTTTCCAAGTTAGTTACATGAAATCCTATTCTCCACAATTCAACTCACTCCAAAGACGTATTGTCTATTACACTAGGCCACCCATGGGCTCGAGTCATTATTAGTGGATATGGCAAGACTGACTTCATTGGTGGGGGTAACAATGGTCGTGACCAGAAAAGATTCACATGTAGAGGCCCGTGGAAATTCATTGCATCATTGGGACCGATGGTTGCACCTCATGTTAGTCGATCGGTGGGTAATGGGAATCTTTTCCGCTTATGGGAAGATAGATGACTTGGCCCATGTTCTTTGGCGGAGTCCTTCCCTCGCTTATACAGAATCTCCACATTGCATAACCAGCCAATTCGTGACTTTTTGTCCCATGTCCCTTCCTCACAGCCTTCACCTTCCCTTTCTTGGAACCTCCACCTTTCTAGAAATCTTACTATGAGGGAACATGACGAGGTCATTTCTTTGTTATTTTCTCTCGAGAGCGCTAGATTTTCTTCCCATCCCGACAGGTTTATTTGGTCTTTGGAACCGAATGGCTCATTCTCTTGTAAATCTCTAAGAGTCGCTCTCCATAATCAGTCCCAAGTTTCCCAATCTCCTTTCGCATCCATTCTATGGCAATCACATGTACCTTCTAAGGTTAGAGTTTTTGGTTCGATTCTGGCACATAAACGTCTTAATACTTCGGATGTCATGCAAAGAAAATTGTCACCCATGTGTATTTCCCCTCACTGTTGTTTGTTTTGTTACCAGGACAGCGATTCTATGGATCACATTTTTTTATCTTGTCCATTTGCACAAGGCTTGTGAGGTCGGTGGGGAGCATTTTCTGGGAATAGATTCCTTCAACCTAATTCATTGGAGGAATGTTTCTCGCTTCATCAGAGTTCGATAGTCTCTGGGGGTGGCAAGGAGGCGGGTATGATGGCCTCTTTCTCCACACTTTGGTGGTTATGGTTGGAGAGGATAGATTGTTTCATAATAGAGTTAGGGATGTTCATCATCTGTGGGACTCCATTAAGACTTCACTGCCAATTCCTGGGCCTTTGTGGCTAATCTGGGACAGGATCTCTCTATGGCGGACTGGGTGGGTGATTCGGGTAGATGTTTGTTTTGCCTTTAATGGGTTTTTGGCTTAGGTGTATGTATTGGCCAGCGTCTTTGTACTGATTTTTGCTTGGGTCTGTTATGCATAGTTCATGCCTAACTCTGTTTTTTCCGTTATATTATCAATAAATTCTATTGTTTCTACTCAAAAAAAATAGACTCAATGGAAATTGAAAAAAAATAAGAACTAAGAAACTAACTTTTAATCTCAAAGAGAAAGATAATTGATATATTGAATGCTTAAACTCGTTATTGGAGCTCCTTATATAGATAACTTTGTGTAAACAACTTAGAAACTTCCTAAAACACTTAAAAACAAGTTTTCTAAGCTATCTATAACATAATAACAAGTTTCTAATTCTATTACAACTATATTTAAACACTTTTAGACACTTTCTAATTACATTAAATAACAAAAACTAACTTGGAAACCATCTAAATTACCAATAAAATACCAAAATAGAAACATTCTACTTGACTAGAAAGTAGAAAGAAACTAATAATTAAACAATGGAACCTTCCTAAATATTATTCTATGTCCTACATCAGAAAATGGTAAAAATGAATAATTCTTAAAATAAGTCTTATATATACTAACATTACAAAAGAAATCTTTTAGTACCTTATTACCAAATTACCCATAAATTTATTTGATAGTTTTATATTGAAAAATAGTGGTTAGGAATTTATAATAAAAGTAGTACACAGTCGTTAAGGAGTTTTGGCTTTATAAATAGTATAGATAAGCAAGGATATTTTTCCCGAACTTTTGTTGATCACTCATTGGTGGGTGACAAGAAATAGAGATCTTCATCCACGATTTCTTTTGAAAAATACCTCATCAAGAATTGAGCCAGCGTTCCTTGGAAGTGGATGCAGATTAAAGACACCTTTAAGTGGGCTCTTAAGTTGATTCGCAGTCTTTTAGTTCTTTCCCTTTAGCTGCGACCATTTGGAAAGCTCATATTCCTTCCAAAGCAAAGTTGTTAGGATGGTTGGTGGCTCATAAAAAGGTCAGCACTTGTGATGTTTTGCAGGCTCATTTCTTGAGCCCTTTTTTCTCCCACATGTTGTATTCTATGCACGTAGGATGGAGAGTCTTCAGAGCACTTATTCTTTCATTGTGACTTCGTCTAATTGGTGTGGCTCAATTGGAACTGGTAATCGGAAGAGAAGCTATCAGCTCCATCTAATAGCGACGAAAGTTTCTCCTTTAATCACATAGGAGACTTGTCAAGAATCCATTTAGAAATAGGGAAGTGGCTTTTTTTGCAACTATTTGGTCCATATGGAACGAGAAGAATTTTAGAATTTATGAAAACAAGTATAACAGTGTCCAATCAGTTTGGGAATCATCTAAGTTAGCAGGGGGTTGCTCCATTTCAGATTGAAATCATAATTGAGCACGTTTAATGTTATTGGTTTTTTGTGGGTTCGGAGTACTGCTGGTACTTCGTAGTTCTCTAGGTTGTAATTTTGGTTCAGTTAAATATATTATCTACTTGTTTCCTCTCAAAAAAGACTCCTTTACGAATTGATTGTTGAAACATGAAAGCAAACTCTAAGAATCCAATGAAATTAAGTCAAACAATAGTAGAACAATATGAGGCGAGTGTTCGCTGAGTTTGACACCTAATTGAACAACATAATGCCCCAATCACCATTAATTTTAGTCATTACCACTTGAGAAATCCCTCATAATAATGAATGAGTTTCACTTCCTGTTCTTTAACTACAAAAAACTATAATGGAGAATATCTATATTATTTATAATACGAATACATCAAAACTCAGTGTGTGCTATATTTAGCACATATCCCTAAACTACCCTCAATTTACCAAAAGTTCACTCTTAATTAAATTTAAGATATAGGGTAATATTGTAATGTTTCACAAATAAATGAAATCCTATAAAGTACATAAATGAATAATTTAGTAATAAGGCGCTAAAAGATTTTTTTTGTAATGTTAGTAAATATAAGACTTATTTTAAGAATTATTCTTTTTTTTTAATAACTTTCATCCCCTTTTTATTTAATTTATTTTCTTGGTAACTTTCAGCCCCCTTTTATTTATTTTATTTGTTTGGTAACTTTCAACCCTCTTTTATTCTTTTATTTTTGGTAACTTTTAACCGCTTCTCTTCTTTTATTTTTTTAGTAACTTTCGACCCCTTCTATTCTTTTATTTTTGGTAACTTTCGACCTTCTGCTCTTTTATTTTTGGTAACTTTCACACAACTCTTTTTACACTTCTTTCTATATCAAACTCTTTTTACACCACTTTTTAAATCAAAATCTCTTTCAAAGAAGCTCTTTCAAAACTCTCTTTAGACTGTCTAAACTATCCACCGATTTGTACCCCCTATTAATCTTTTTATTTTTGGTAACTATCAAACCCCTTTTATTCACGTGCAACGCACGTGCCCCTAGACTTGTGTGTGTGTGTGTGTGTGTATAAAGCATGCATTTGAAGGCATGAAATTCATTTTTCATCTGTAAGTTGCATAGGAATGTCCCTTCGAAAATAGAAAGAAGTACCTAATAAACTTATCAGTATATAAATGGAAAAAAAACATATGACAAAGCAGATAATTAGTGGCTGATCAAATGAAAATAGAATAAGGAGCATCAACAGAAAGAGAAGAATATATCTACCTTCTACTAGATGCAGAATGATCTTTCCTGGTAGTCGATATCTCTAATTCCAGCTCCTCATCTAGCATAAAAAAGCTCTGTTCCCCAGTGAATGTAGAAGACTCGCTCGCAAAGTCTTTTGAAAGGCCACCTATCTTCCGCTTGGTACCATCTGATGGCAATTTCTGGCTTTCATATCCAGCAACAATGCAATTTTCTGGCCTAACCATATCTGGTGAATGCACAGAGTTGACAGTAGAACTGGAACAAGTAACCCTCTCATGGCCATCACTTGAATTCTTGTCTGACATACAGCTTGAATTGGTGTAGAGCTGAGAAAATTTAGTTTCTAAACTTGAAGCAGAATTAGATATGCCAGCTGAGTCTCGGTCATCAATTGCATCCTTGCCTGGCATACAGCTTGTACTGCTATCAGCCTGTTTAATTTCCAAACATGACTCGGAAATAAAAGTCCTGCCAGAGTCTTCAGCTTCTCCATGGCATGCCTCAGCTTTGACATCAGGCAGCAGCTTCTCAATGTTACAATCTGAGCTAGTTTCAGAGAGAACCTTCAGAGTACTTTCATTCAAGGTTATGTTCTCGCCCACCCTCTTATTATTCAATGAACATTCTGCAGGCCCTTCACAGATTCCCTTAATGTCAACATCACTACTCCCACTGTTCCCAGTAGCAACAGTATCATTGCTTTTAACTTCATCCTGTGACATCTGAGATTTTGACCGATGCTGGCCTGAGGCGGAAACCCACTTTGACCAGTCATCACGTTTCCGTACCTTGTCACCCTACAAAAAAGTCATTCATCCAATTAAATAGGGGTAGGCGCAGGAGGATAAAATACAACAATCTACCATTTGAAATATGAAATCCAACTAGTGACACTGCAAATACAATAAAAAAGCCTAACCTGCACCTCTACAGAACTTGAACTGCGCAGTGCATCCAGAATAAAAGGTACATTTGTAGTCATTCTCTTAACCTGTAGCTCATAAATATTAAATATTTAACATTGTCTACATAAAAATTATGCATGTAACCTGAATATAAAAAAAATGTCACGTATCCAAATATATAAAAACAGCCAATCCATCAAATACTATCATGAGATATGCTGTTTATTACATAGACATAACAATAGAACAAATTAAAAAAGAAAAAAAGACAAAAGAAAAAAAATACTATAATAATAATAAGTGCAGCATTGCAGCAGTGCTTACTCTATTAAAATCAGCAATATTGGATATTGGAGCCCATCCTTGTTCATCCATTAAGGAAAGCAAGTGGTGGTCAGTCTGCAAATTTTCATTACTAGCAATAGAAGACAAAATAAGTATGTGAAAAAGAGCAAATGCATGCAATTTGATAAATTAAGAGGAAATGAAAAACATGAGGGATGTTCCACCAATCATTCAGTTAGAAAAAGATAAATTGAGCAACAACAAAAAGAAACCTAATAGAAAGGCAATACACAAAATCAAATAGTACTTCAGTTGGCCTAAAAAAATTACTGCAAGAGAAGTTCACAGCGAATTTCTAGGACCACTGACCTGAAATAGTACTCTATCTGCTTTATTATGTTAGCCCTCAAAGCTAGTGCCTCTGGTGCCAATATGGGAAACCCAGGATGTGGCGGATGTGCAATAAAACGAGGCGGAGGACCCCTTATAGAATCTGGATGTCCAGCAGGAAGATAGTACATAGAAGGAGGACCTGCATATCAAATAGAAATAAGGTCATCAGAAAAACACACACATACAAGAAGAGCAGATGGAAACACAATTGCATTTCATAATCTCGCTGCATAAGACTGTAAAGCTAAAACATAGTAAACCAGATCATATCATGGAAGCATCAACGAAATAATTAAAAAGCAGCCAAAAGAAGAAAGATGAGGGAAACAAATGAAAGTCGTCAAAATAAGGGAAAAAACCAAAAACACACAAAAATAAATAGATAAAGTAATAGCATCCTGTAATAATATATTCAAGATCTTACCAGGAAACCCTGGTCCATTAACAAAACCAGGAGCTGGAGCCAAAAATGGAGGAGGGGGTCTTACAAAAGCCCTAGGCCCTAAACTTCCCTGCATATTGATATTGTCTCTGGGATTAAATGCCCTGGGATGACGCATTGTGTGATTGAAACGACCACCAGGTTCTTGTACAATGTGTCGACGATTAGCATGATTACCATTGTACACATTGGAGTCTCCTCGTGGTGTAAGGTGGAAGCTTCTATTGACATCAATACCACCGCCATGAGCAGGTGCAACAAAGCCAGGAATAGGTGGTTCACACCCAGGTTTAACCATATGAGAATCTACATTAGGAAAAGGCCCGGGGTAAGGCTGGTAAGCAAACTCATGAACAGGAATATGTGGCGCAGGTACAACAGCGGGAAACAAAGGTGGCATTGGTGGTTGGTGATAAGGCAAGGGTACAAGAAAGGGTGGCACACCATTAGGAGGGTGATTACGCTTAGAACCTGCTTTTTGATGATGTACTGGTGGATGTTTCTGAGAAGAATTGGCATTTCCAAGCCCATCAGATTTGTGTGGCGCAACTGATCCCTGGAAAAGGATAACCACAATATGAAAATCAGTAATAACCAGATACCAGAATATGTACGTTACTTAATAACTTTAAATGGAATTTTATTTTCAATCAAACTAGTTCTTACATGATGATCATATATATTTGAGGGCCTAAATTTCCATAGTACGCAAAAACTTTTATCATATACAATTCCTATCCTGAACTAATGTCCTACAACTAAATTTGGACATAGTAAACTGAGTAGTAACAAGTAATCAAAATTTGAACAGTTTAAACCCTCACCAAAATCATGCAAATGTTTTCATATTTAACTTTGCATCTTGCATCTAATCCTCAAGAACTGAAGTATCTTGGGCACTCTGTATCCACTTTAAATTATTAATTGCATTAACAATCAACTCAACAAAGCCCTTTTCGTAACTACATGGGGTGAGCTAAATAAATTTGTTTACTTTGCTCTGTTTTATCAAGAATCAATCTTCAACTATCTAACAATTAGCTATATTTTTCTTGCATGTCTCTCTCTCTCTCTCTATACGTTATATTCCAAGTCTTCATTTTTCTCTATAATAATTTATAGGACCAATATTTTGAATGTGTTAAAAATTATAAATTTTAATGTTTCACTGTATATCTAGCTTAGCATTCCCATTTTCATTGCACTTAATATATTTACATGTCTTTTTATTGCTTGTCAACTCTCATAGGACAATGCGAGTGTATAGGGTAGATAGGGTTGGGAAAACTTCTTGAGCTCCCGTTGTTTTTGTTGTAGCCACTTCATTTTTATTAAAGTAACTCTTTTGTTTTCTCTCAAGAAAAATTATATTATATAAAGTATAAAGCATGGTTAGCTTAATAACAACAATCTCATAATTTTTTTCTTTTAAATTCAATGGAATGAGCTAAACATATATTACTAGTGTGTATGAACATGCATTGCATGTGATTTTTATTGTATACAAATTAAAAAAATAATTTTAAAATTATGAATATTACTAATATTATTTTGTTGTAAAAGATATTAATATTGATTATGAGTAAAATATATATATATGGTTTGAAACTGGAAAAAGAGTGAAATAAAATAAAATACTAGAATTGAAAAGGCTAAAAATTAAAATGGAGAAACTATATGTAAAGTATATCCAAAAAAAAGGAGACATGATCATGAGGATTAGTTAATAATTTCAATTATTTAAATATAGTAGAAGTTTAGTTGTTTGTTTTAGGAAGATTGTAATTGCCTTGTTAAGGAGGATTTTAGTTTCCAAATTATAGAGAGAATCACGTCTTGTTTTAGTAAGATTTTGATTTAGTAGAATTTTTTAGTAGGATACAGATTAAGTATTTTGGATTTCTATAAATAATGACTTTGTAATTAGAATTAGCATTGATGGATTAGAAGAAAAAATATTGATCTTGATTTCTTCTTCCTCTCCTTCCTCATCTTCTTTCTTCTTCATCCCCTTCTTCTATTATTTTGCTTCTCTTCTTATTTCATTCTATTTATTCCTTTTCTCATCACCATGTTTGATGTAGGACATGAAATAATGTCTTAGAAGGTTCTAATATTTATTTTCTAGTTGAGTTTCTTTGTCTTAAGAAAGCTTCGATTTTGATTTTTATAGTAGTTTAGATAGTTTCTAAATTCGTTTTTGTTACGCAATGTAATTACTAAGTGTCTAAATAAAGTTACAATAGCTTTAAAAAATTGTTATTATGTTATAGATAGCTTACGAAACTTTTTTTTAGGTGTTTTAAGAAGTTTATAAATTGTTTTAATGGAGTTATCTATACAAGGAGCTTCAAATTCGAGTTTAATCATCCAATTTCAATCATCAATTATCATTCTCTTTGAGAATAAATTTTAGTTTCTAATCCTTTATTTTAAAATTTTCTCTTGAATCCATTGATTCAAAAACACTTCCGCTATGTTAATGTTGCATCACATGAAGGTGAGTAGAAGTTTGTTAAACTATTTAAATCACCATGTTAGCCCCACTACTAATTTTTAACATAAATGACAACTACAGGTATGAAGGGTTAATTTGACCTTTGGCAAAACGTCATTCGGTCAACACTCCAAGTATTAGTATTACTTGTATAGATTTCAGAATCACTTCTCTACTTGACCCAACCTATTCTAATTATACAATTGACCTCGTCTCTTATTTCCACTCAAGTTCAACCAAGCTTTTTCCCAACATCATGGGGTTGACCACATGAATTCACTTTAGCCACTCCACTCTATCAATGTTAAGTAATAAGTAGCTCTTATTCTCACTGATGAAGTTAATTTATTTTAAAACTTCCCATCACCAAATGAAACCACAACGTTCAACCGTGAGGAGTGGGAATTACAAATCATGATCACTCAATTGTCGAGGGCCAAACCTTTGTAGGAGGTATCCATGGAAATTTGGTGGCCTAAAGATCAGAAAGGCATGGATGTTATGAACCAAGGGTTTAAAATCGATGAGGTGCATTAGACACAACTCGCCTTACTGTCACATCTTTTTTTTTTTACGAGAAACACGTGTATTAAGAACGTGGCACCAAAAAAAGTGCACAACCAAAAGAGGAGGATGAGTTGTCATCACAAAAAGTTCACAAACAATTAGATACTTTCCAGTCCCTACAACAGTCCCCTAACTTGTAACCTGCAGTTAACTTACTACTGCAGAGCCTAAATGATGCAAAATGATGAAGAATTCTCCAATACTCTATTATGAACCCAAACTTACCCTTGCACGTCTCTTTGCAATGCAGAGGTAAGGCAATCTATGTCATCTCAAACCCTACAACAGTAAAAGCCTCATGCACAAGAGACACCCTTTGAGATGAGGTTTAAGCCTCAAGGTGGTACGTAGCTCATTCTAAAAAAGTACAAAGTAATGATTAATTTCACAAAAAATCTAAATAATCATTAATAAATAAGAGAACATATAAATAACCAAGTTAGTCAACTAACAGTGACAGTATCAAGTATTCAAGATCCTAATTAAGATATAAATTTCATACGTCAAAAAAAATTAACCATTAAAATTATAAGAAAAAAAATATTTGGTTCCAAACTATTAAAAAGTTATAAAAAATAAAATAAAAACTAAAAACTTTAGCTACATTTGATTTGTAATTCAAAGCATAGTAAACAACCCAACCAAAAAAAAATGTAGAAAACCACTTCTCATTTTTTTTGAAAACAAAAATATATCTATTTCCTAAGTAAAATTTTCTAGAAGTTCAAGGGGATCACTACAACTATACAAAGCATAAGGTTATTTTTCTTCATGTTGTTACATGTGTAATTGTGTAGCTTAAACATTTGCCTAATTATTAATGCTACTGTTATGCTTATATTTCCATTATTTCGGTTGTCTTTTCCTTTTCACTTTTTACTAATTTGATTTTCTATTGCGTTTGTTACAATATTGCAAGTATTTTCCCTTTTTTCATGAATATTACATCAAATGTGGCTCTTTAAATTATTATACTTTTTGTAGATACTAATATGTCTTACTCTATAATATATTTTTTATGGTTTTCTGAAGTGCAGATAAAAATAAATAAAGAATTCAAAATATAATTAATCTTTTTCTATGCAAGATTTGAATTTTATATTGTTGAATATGTATGTAATTATATATATAGGATGTGCACATGTGCAACTGATTAGTTATTCCTAAGGAAACTATAAATAAATATTATTTTTAATGCCTTAGTCTCTCCTAATCGACACCTAGGGCACTGCTGGGGTTAATCGTCTTGGTGCTTTGACACGCTAAAACAGAATCAAACTAATCTTTCTGCTTCACTCCTATTTTAGTCATTGGCTATTAATGATCCTAGTGTTTGGATTTAGATGTCTATTCTGCCAGGAAATACTTAAATGACAATTCATCCAATAACTATTCATCGAATCTATTACTCGTTCATTAGCTATCAATTGATCAACTGATTTGAGTTTGATATACGTATAAATATAAAGATCGTTACCGGAGATTTTCTTCGCATTTCTCATTCAAACTCATCCATATATCACTGCACGTGGTAAAACCATAAAAATTAAAAAATTCTACAGTTACCAATTCAATACCTACTAACCTGTGACGGAATCTGACCAGCGGCCGTCACAGCAGCTGGTTTTGCAGAAGCAGCATCCGAATTCTTCGGTCGTGCTTCAGCAAGAGCTGGCCAAGATTCCGCTCCCATAACAGGAGCCTCGGCTCCCTTCCCTTCGGCAGCTGGTTTCTTCCACGGTGACTTAAGTCCACTTTGCTCTTTCTGCTCATCGCAATCACCATCGGAATTTCTCACACTCTCACCTTGGCTCGCTTTCACAACCACCATACTTCCAACCTCACCGTCGTTCTTCTTGGAATCACCGTTATTCAAACTCAAACCAGAAGAAAACCTCCCGAAGAAATCCTCAGTTACTTCCGCATCTACCGCGATAGAAGTAGAATCCATCATCGGAGGCCAATTTTAGCCTGGAAAAAAAATCAAATCAGCCTACTGTAACGAAAACACCAATCGCAACTTCGATTCATCTACATTCTTGAGTTTTTTATGCTTACCTCCTCTGCAGTGATCATTTCAGGAGCTATTTCGAGTATCCTCGGTTCTGGATTCGAAGAAAACGAACTCGAGAAGAAGATCCGAAGTGCGAGAGATTGGAGTTTTGCGAGACGAGTGAGTGACGGATTAGGGTTTCGAGCGGAGTGTTTATTTTGACAGTTGCAGTCGCCAGAGAGAAAGATACGACTGTTAAAAAGAGAAGGACAAAACGCGGTTAGGTCGTGCTTTATATTAGGGGTGTTAGTGAACCGGAGCAATCTAACGGAACGAAACCTTTTGGGCTAGTGGTCGGGTTAAATAAGTTGTTTAGATTGTGTTGGATTTTAAAATATTTAATTTGATTAATTTAGGTTAGGTGACGAATTTAGCCCATAAAATTTTGAGTAAACCTATTATATATATATATATAATTTTAAAATTTTATATATAAAATTTTAAGAAATATGTCATATTTATTAAATGAACTAATCTTATTATGTGTTGTTTTTTTTAATTTTTTAATAAAAAAATAAATTTATAATAAACTCGTGTATGTATTTAATGTTTTGTTGATAATTATTTGTTACTCTTTTTAACTTTTTAATTAAAAAAAATAAATTTATAATAAACTCACTTTGTATTTACTATTTTATTGACAATTATTTGTTATTTTTTCTAAATTTTTAATAAAAAATAATAAATTTATAATAAACTCATATTTGTATTTAATATTATTTTTTAAAATTTTTTAATAAAAAAAATAATATTAGGCTTAAGTGCAACCACATCAACCAACTCAACTTTAACTAATTGGGTTAGATTGGGTTAGGGGATTAATTGAGTTGGGTTGAGTTTCAAATTTACTAATCTGAACTATTTGGGTTGAGTTAGATTTTAGCCCCAAAACGATTCAATTCAACTCATGTACACCCCTACTTTTATATATGTGTACGTGTGTAATCGAAAAAGGGAGAGGATTACCAACCATCGGTTGGTTCAAGGGCCAACCCCAAGGGGGTTGAGGGACTTTGTTTCAAGTTCGAGCCCTCTCTTGACAAAATTATGGTTGGGAATGACGCCTCCGCCTCTGCAGAATCTCAAAATCTGGTAAAATAGTTTCGCGCCAAAAAAAAAGGAGGACAGCCCCGAAGGAGGAGGACACCACCAGATGCCGAAATCCCAATAATAAAAAATAAAAAAAGGCCTCCTTAAACTAAAATGTAACGTTACCTTCGTATCTATATGTATCTACGCTCATGTTGTACGACATTAAAAACGGTGAAATTTGGTAACTCTAATTCTAACCTCTAATTAAAATAGAAGTTTGACAAAATTATAACGTTTGATAATAATTTGTCAACCTCCAAATAAAATTGAAGTTAACAAATAGTAGAGGCTAAACCTCTAAAATAAAAAGCAAAAAATATAAAATATTTTTACATTGCTCTAAAAATATATATATATTTTTAAATTAAAAATGCAACTGTTAAGGTATACTTGAAAACAACTTGGAATTTGGAAATTTTTATAAATTAATAATAATAGGAAATTACTTAAAATTGTGTACTTGCAACAAAGTCTTGAATATCTATATGTGTTAAATGACAGCAAGCATAGAGCTGGAGCGTAAAACTTCAAAGAAGTAAATTATTTTGACATTTTTTTTTTTTTTTTGTATATCTTGTGAAAAAAATATCAAAATACTTTGTAAAAGTTCTACTTGTTTCAATTATACGATGTTAGACATTGTCGTAGAATTTAATATTGATGAAATTGCTATTAACTTTTTCTTTCACGATTGTAATGCAAAAATTTGTAATACTATCAACATGCTCATTTTTGTTATTATCTCGTGTTAGAAAAAGTAGATGTGAAAAGATTATTTTAAAATTAATGAAAAATTAGGAGGGTGTGTTTATTTTCATAACATTTTTTGGGACATGACTATTGTACGGACATATCTTTCTAATGACGTTTCTTTGTATTACACCATTTTAGCAAGTACAAATATTATCCGTTAGAGTCATTCATTCATCCATAAATTAAAATTGCAATTTGCATTCTTCATTTTATCATTGTAAGTGTGAGAGCACTACATGTGGTAGTTAGTTGATCTTGTAATTTAAAATGTTATAATTGCAATAAGTGACCGTTGTATCTTAAAAGACAATCGTTCATGGACCGTAAACACCAGTGTAGGATAAATTTATCGTAAAATTAAACCCTAGTCTCGGTCAATTTACTCTACATTCAACTGTGTAAGTAACTCAATTTCCTACGTCTCAATGACAATCTTATAAAATTACTATTAATTTTTGCTCTTGATTTACAACTTCTTAAAAGTATAAAACGTCTAAACAACATAAGTTATATAGTAAAAGGAGCATACTTTTCTAAATACAACAATAAAATAAAATAAATTATACTTTTATATCTAATGGATATGGATGCATTATATATCCTAAGGTGAGTAATAAATGACTTAATAAACGTATAATTGCATTTACAATTATATTTTTAAAAAATATTGAGGGTAGTGGGTTGAAAATGGAGGAGGCAAACTCAAGCCCCCACACTTCATTGTGATTAATAGTGTGAGATGCTTGAGTTTGTCCTGTCTTTTAAAACATATATTCTGTAATAGCACTCTGTATATTTTAAAAAAATAAAATAAAAATAATTTAATTATAAAAAAATGTAACTAAATTGGATCGTTTATTACATACTTTAAGATATATAAATTATATAAAATATGAATGTGTAATTATATTGTAATTATATACTTTTTGTGAATAGATTAATATTTTTTTTATTTTTTATAGTTAAAATAACATTTATAACATAATTTGACTCAACCAGGTCATCACTTGACTCCGCTCCAACTTTTGTAAGGAAATCGGGTTGGCATCCGAACCGATTAAGGGTATTCTCACGGATCCATGACCCGGATCCGCTCGGAGAACACAGGCGCGAAGCAATTTCAGTACGTGGTTCAAAATTACCAAATAGTCCCCGAATTGAGGAGAAGCGTATAAAGGGGCAATTTCGTCAGAAGGCGTGCTTTTATTGTTCCTTCGAAACCCCCCATTTCGCACCACACCCCAAACCCTAGCTGCTATCTCTTACAATCTCGAAAAACCTTATTCATCTTTTTTTCATCTCAATCTATTATTCCTCTTTCCCGCCATGGCCAAGAAGCGAAAGCTCGAGAACAAATCAGCCTCTACACCATCCAAAGAACAACAACTAGAAGCTCATCAACAACAAGATCAAGAAGAAGAAGAAGAACAACAACAACAAGAAGAACAAATCAAGTTAAACGGAGAAGCAGCAACAGCAGCAGAAGAGATCACTGGAGACGCAATCGAAGCAGAGGATGCGGAAGTCGAAGAAGAAGAAGAAGACGAAAATCTATGGCCAGCCAAAACCACGGAAGATGCAGGAGCTGCAGCCAATGCTTCGAATTCCGGCACCGGCGGAGCAGAGACAACGAGCGCGAGTGCTGAAGGCGCCGATGTAAATGATGGGGACGATGATGAGCCTATACAGAAGCTGATTGAACCGTTCAGCAAGGAGCAGATAATCGATCTCCTACGCGAAGCCGCCGAGAATCATCCGGACGTTAACGAGCGCATCCGCAATCTCGCCGATGCCGAGCTCGTTCACCGGAAAATCTTCGTTCACGGTCTCGGTTGGGACACTAATGCGGAGGTCCTGATCAATACGTTCAAGAATTACGGCGAGATCGAAGATTGCAATGCAGTTTGTGATAAAGTTACCGGAAAATCGAAGGGTTACGGTTTTATATTGTTTAAGAATAGGAAAGGGGCTCGTAACGCTCTCAAGGAACCACAGAAGAAGATCGGGAACAGGATGACTGCGTGCCAGTTGGCATCGTCCGGACCTGTTCCAACTCCGCCGGCGGCACAACCAGCAGCGGCGGCTCCGGCTTCGGAGTATACGCAGAGGAAGATTTATGTGAGCAATGTGTCTGCGGATATTGATCCGCAGAAGTTGCTTGGTTTTTTCGTGAAGTTTGGAGAGATTGAGGAGGGTCCGCTGGGGTTAGATAAGCAGACTGGGAAACCTAAGGGGTTTGCTCTTTTTGTTTACAAGTCGGCTGAGAGCGCGAAGAAGGCGCTGGAAGAACCGCACAAGAACTTTGAAGGGCACATTTTGCATTGCCAGAAGGCTATTGATGGTCCCAAGCCAAACAAGCCTTATTACCAGCAGCCGTATCAGCAGCAACAGCAGCATGGAGCTGGGCGTGGTACGCATTTTGCTAGGAGTGATAGTGCTAATATTATGGGAGGGATTGGGAACCATAATTCTGCTGTGACAGGTAGTGTGGGTCACTTGATGGCGCCATCGCAGCCGGGTGTTTCGTATAACCAAGGGGCTTCACAGGCATTGAACCCAGTGCTGGGGCAGGCTATAACTGCATTGCTAGCGACCCAAGGTGGCGGTGCGGGACTGGGACTCACAAACCTGCTTGGTGCGCTTGGGTCATCTGGAGCAGCGGTTAATCAACCAATGGTAAACAATGCAATGCAGGGTGGATATGGAAATCAACCCGTGGGGAGTGGTTATGGGAGCCAGACCGGGTACTCGAACCCGCAAATGGGGCAAG
Source organism: Paratinospora sagittata (assembly GCA_035771175.1). Taxonomy (NCBI): domain Eukaryota; kingdom Viridiplantae; phylum Streptophyta; class Magnoliopsida; order Ranunculales; family Menispermaceae; genus Paratinospora; species Paratinospora sagittata. Next base: position 5,399,760 of record CM069593.1, read on the forward strand.
GCAGTGCTGGGAGGTCACAGCCGCACCTGGGTGGTGTTAATCATTACATGGGTCACTAGTTAAAAGAAGAGGTAAAATGGTCTGGATTTGGTATTCTGAATTTACAGGTATATGTTAGTTCAAAATTTGTTATTGTGCTTATACTGACTGTTATAATTTAAAATCTCTTCTCACATGTATTTTGTTGTTTGAATTGATCTCTGTTGTCTCACATTGGCCTCGTCCTATTTGGGAATCAATGAGGGCAGTGAAAATGGAAATGGTTTATAGGGTTTGCTATTACAGCTGTATTATAATTTTCTTTGTGTTTTATTGCTAGTACTTATATGTAATATAGTATAGATGCTAGTCTACTACCTCACCACACAAAGAAAGCAAAATTTTTGATGACTTGTCATTCTTTCTTTTTCTATTAATTTGTTTATGTGGTAGTGCATGTTTGTTGGGAAGGGGTTAAAATATCTCATCTTTGCCTAGCAACAAAAACAATTTCAGTGTCTATATCATCTTCACTATTTTACTTGCCTCTTCTCTCAAGGTCTTGGCGAAGCATGTCTTTTTCTTGAGTAGAAACAAAGTATAACCCTACTTATTACTAACTATCCATGCCTTCTAACTTGGGCCCCCCTTTGGTGAACCCACTAATCCCCACACCAACCTTAAGATAGGTCCCCTAACGTAACGGCCAAGCTAGAGAACTATCGCCAACTTTGCAAGAAATCTATTGCTCGCAGTCTGCTCCCGTGTACACTCGAACTCGAGACCTTCCATGTAGCTAGGTTCTTGTTTCCCACTGCCTTGCCATCAGGCCAACACCTTGTTGGCGGCGAAACATGTTTTTGAATTGGACATACTTGTTGATCCATCCCAGACAAGGTCTATGTTTCTTCCAAATGCAATTTGTTTTGTGTTTGTTCTTTGAATGGGCCTCATATTTGTGTATATGGATGGGTTTAACTTTTTGAGAATTTACTTTCAGAAAATAAAGTTGTAATTTATGATGATTTTAGATTCTTGGCAGTTCAAAGCTTGTCTTATTGCTGAAAGTTATTGGAATAAATATTTTTAAGGGATTTATTGATGACAACTATAGCTATTTTGCTTTATCAATGCTGCACCAAAATTTGGCAATTTGGCATGACAGTGATACTCCTTATGAAAATTGAGCTTCACTCTGTTTTAGGATTCTTTTCCTTTGTTAGGGAAGGAGGTATCTCCTTTCAACTAGACAAAGTTCTCTCCTTCTTGACAAATCCTTTCCTGCGGATCCAAGATGCTGATCAACAGCCCTCTCTTTGCTAGACCCCAAGATGCTGATAATGTTGATTCTGATTAAGGAAGATGCCATTGGTGTAAAGCTGGTTTTCCATGTGTTGGTTGTGCCTTAGCATATTAAAATTTAGAGTCAATTGTAAGGGCATTGACATCCATGATTGATATCCCTCTATGCGTACAATAGATTCTAATGTATTCCGATCCTTCCTCGGGACCCTACGTAGGCGGGAGCTTCGTGCACGGGGCTACCCTTTTTTAATCATGCAAGGGCATGATTGACATTGCACACCCATTTCTAAATGATATTCCATGGTAGCACATGTTAGTTGTATCTCATGTAGTTAAGAAAATGCATTGTTGAGTTTTGAGTACATGTTATGCCTTTACTTAAGCTGTTTTTTACCAAGCACAATGATGATCAAAAGAGAATGGTTTGTGTTTGTTTCAGAATTTTGATACAGGGGATATCCAATATTAGTGCAACTGCTCAGCCCTCTGGCTGGTAGTGCATGTATTAATTATGTGTTTGTCGAATTGTTGGCAGGTCTTCACTATCATGACAAGTGTTACTCTGCATTTTCCTTTCCAGTTCAATATTTTTAAGTATGAAAACTCTCTCAACTTATTCCTGTTCTCAGGTTATGCTTGCATGTTAACTAATGTTGATGTAAACATTATTAAGGTTGTGACTTGAGAATTTACATTTTAGTTTGATTGATTTCACAATGACAATAAACTACCCATTCTTCTGACTTAAAAGATGTGGAGTGTGTTTTTTAAATGTTTCATAGTGTAGCACTACTTTCTCCCGCCTTCCCCTCAATGCATGGAACATTTGAAATAGTGAGTACTGGTTTCAATTTTGTTATATAACGTATTAAAGTGAGATATTTTTTTTTTCTTTTTCTTGGGTAGGAAAATGATCTTGAACTTTCTTCTTAATTTGTGGGGATCTTCTTCTCAAACATGAAAACTTTAATTCTTAAATTTATTTGTTGTTCCCCACTAGGCTTTAAGGTTTCTAATTGGTAAACTATTTATTTATTATATTTTTGAAACTGGTTTTTATGTGTTATTTATTCATTGTGCAGATTCCTGATAGGTGCAAATCACTCTATTTAGTACTGGACTGGTGATTCTTCTGAAGTTAAAGGAGCTCATGCAAACACCATGTTTATGTTTTTCGAAGTGTTACTATTTGCTTTCTATAAAACCCTGAATTTCAGCCCGTTAACTCAGAGCCATGGTTTTCTATTCAATTAGCCCTTTTATCTCTTTAAAAACAGTGTGGGTACTGTAAGTTATCATAGTTGGTTTCTTGAAAGCTTTGACAATCAGTTGAGTCCCTTGTTATTGAACTTTTTCCATTTTTTTTTAAGCTATTGGTAATTATGACAACGTTTTAACTATTGCCTGCTCTTATGGATAGTAATTCCTGAATTTATACTTATGGTCTCACATATAGTTTTGTTATCATAATTTTCATTTACACATTCCGATCTTATTTGAAAGCGGTTTTTGTAAGTGGTTCTAGCAAAAAAATACCTTTTAAGTATTTTTTCTCTGCACTGATTAGTTATCGGTCATATCATACCTTGGGAACACGTGATACTTTTGTGCAGTTCATGTGTTTAGGTACCTGTTGGCACAATATTGACTTTGTACATAATCTAGAAAATGCATCTTTTATCTGGAGATCATTCGTGTTTGTTGACTTGCTGTAGTTTTGATGTGCTTATGCTCATGGATATCTTATGGAATTGGTTAGCTGCAGGTTTGTTTTGAAGGAGTTTCAGCTACCTTTTTCCCGTTCATTATTGAATCCACAATGCTATATCCTTGAATCTATTGTAGTTATAGTTAGTGCAGGAGAAAAAATCAGTAGAAATATCGTGCAATGAGATTTTTTTTTTAACATGCTGGAGAATTTGAATAGTGTTCTTGGTGTTGAATGTGGTGAGTTCGATGGGCCTCACTTGGCACCTTGTATGCTTCAACGCTGCCCGCAACCACATGTGGATGATTAGGTTCTTGTGCTGTTTGAGTGGTCTTTGTATATTATAGAAAATTGGCCTTCAGTTCTGGTGATATTAATGATACATATATTTGTATGAATGCTACATCGATTGCAGTAAAAACTGCAATACAAACTAGGGCCAATGTTGCTTTTATTTCAAAGATTATAATTAATGGCATAGAGATCTGGTTTAATATGTATTCTAAAGGTAATATTCCAACTATAAAAAAGTGTAATGATTCTCAAAGTAACTCTTAGCGTGTCTTTCATCATATCTTTAAGAGTTCGTTGTGCAATATCTAAAATATTCTTTTAAGTGAATCACTTGGCTAACACACGACGAAAATCACTCTAGCTCCCTCTCTTCCACTAAAGTTCTTTGGTGACTTTAGACAAAATTGTATATTATGGTCCTACTTTCGCCTTCAAGCTTCTTTCTGAACTCACTTCGTCAACATAATATGATTTCTTTAATAGCTTTCTCAAGCAGGTATTTTACTAATAGTACTTCTTGTTATGTGTCCTAAAAGCTCGATGCATAGGACACTATAAAGATTCTCTACGGGCAGAATGTGCACGCAGAAAACCTACCGTGCATCAAGAGACCTTCACTTAGTGCGCATAGAAAAACCCCTTGCGTAGTGTCACGGGCGAGTTAATAAAGCAAGGCAATTTCGTGCGATAATATCAAGTAACAAGGTCAGTCAATCTGCAAGTAAAAATTAATAACACACATAAGAACATGTAACAAGTAATTATAAGTATATTTGTATTAATTTCAAATAAATGTTGTACAATTAGTGTTTACACGAAAAAAATAAACACACACCTTAAGGAAGCAGGTATCGTTAGAGAACCACAAGCTAGCAATAGCAAGCAGCCACAAAGGACACACGTTGGTAGCTTTACAAGGACACTCGATTGTAAGGGACACTTAAGCACTACCTCTAAGCGACTACCACCTCCCTTACAAGGTAAATCTTAAGCTTTTACCCTAATCCCCAAAAAAAACATCAAAATGTGGGGTCAATCATACTGACCTTCAAGATTACAAAAATACCTCTGATTATAAAGAAAAAGACATGACGGTGCATGAGACAACATGACCGTGACAAACTCCCCCACTTAATACGACGACACCCCTGTCGATGGATTGGCTAAGTACTTGAGGATCTCTGTTTCATACTGTATCAACGAACTGGTTGATTCCCAACTGGCTTCAACTTCAAGCAGACCATTCCACTTGACTAAATACTTTGACTCGAACTACTTCTATGAAGATCCTGAAACTCAACGATCAGCCACAATATACTCCACCTCACGATCAGGTCGACAATTGACATTTGTTGTTGGTCTTGAAGAACACCCATGAACCGGATCCTCTCGATCAACATGACACGACTTCAAGTTACTGACATGAAACACTGGATGAAGATTACGCCACTGAGAAGGTAACTCGACCCGATAAGTAGCTTTCCCAACTTGCACTGTGATCGAAAATGACCCTTCATACTAACGAACCAACTTCTTGTTCACCTTTCCAAAGAACTTCATGACATCAGGCTGAAGTTTGATGAAGATTTGATGTCCCACCTGGAAAGATGTTGGCTTCCTCTCCTGATCTGCCCATTTCTTCATTCTTCTAGAGGCCTTCTCAAGGTAGACTCGTGCAACTTCATTGTTTTGTTGTTACTCCTTGGCAAGCTGATATGCTCGCGGACTACTTTCAGTGTACCCCATATCTACTGTGTGAGGTGTAAGAGGTTGTTGGCCAAATACCAACTCAAAAGGACTCTTCAAGGTCTAAGAGCTCTGTTGCAAATTGAAACAAAATTGAGCAACATCTAGCAAGTTCACCCAATTCTTCTGGTTGGCACTAACAAAGTGTCTGAGGTACTCCTCCAGTAATGCATTGAATCTCTATGTTTGGCCATCTGTTTGGGGATGACAGCTGGTTGAGAAGTTCAAATGCGATTCCAATAGTCTAAAAATCTCTGCCCATAATCGCTTTGTAAACCTCGAATCTCTGTCACTGACGATGGTCTGAGGTACACTCTAATACTTCACTACATGTTGCAGGAAAAAATAAGTTGTCTCCTCTGTTGAGCAATGCTTGGTAGTAGGAATAAAGGTAGCATACTTCGAAAATTGGTCCATCACCACAATGATGGAGCCATACTCCCCCACTACTTTTGGCAAAACAGCTATGAAATCCATCGTCACACCCTCCCACGGACGCTGAGGAACCGACAGTGGTTCTAACAGTCCTGTTGGTCTATCTCGTTCCACCTTGTCCTGCTGACAAGTAAGGTAAGTCTTGACATACTCAGTGACATCATCCCGCATATTCGACCAATAGTAACCCCGTTTAAGTAGGGCCAAAGTACGGTGACTACCCGGATGACTTGCCCATTGAGTGTCATGACACTCATGCATCAACTCCCTGCAAAGTCCACCCGTGCGAGGTACATAAATATGCTCCCCTTTTGTAACAAGTAACCTGTCTTTAACATAAAATCGTCTTGTTCGACCAGCTTCCAATAGTGGCCAGAGAGTTTTGACCTGAGGATCCATCTACAACCTGTCTCTGATTCGACTATGCAAGGTAGTTTGTAGCTTCGTGATGTTCCTCTGAGCTTCAACTGACAGTGTAGCAAGCTCTGCCTTTCTACTTAGTGCATCGACAACTTGATTAGTTCGCCCAGGCTTATATTCAAGTACCATGTCGAACTCTAAAAAGGAACTCCTGCCATCGAGCTTGCATCGAGACAAGTTTCTTCTAGGTCAAGAAATGTGAAATAACCACATTATTTGTCTTCACAACAAACCTCGACCCTAACAAGTAATGCCTCCACGTCCGAAGGTAATGGATCACCGCTAGTAACTCTTTCTTTTGAGTTGTGTAACGATGCTCGACTTCATAAAGTTTTCGGCTCTCATAAGCCAAAGGATGTCCCTCCTGGACAAACACTCCACCAAGTGCAAAATCTGAAGCATCTGTATGTACTTCAAAAGGCTTGCTCAAATCAAGAAGAGCAAGGACAAGATCTTCCATCACCGCCTGCTTCAGGTCATCAAGTGCACGTTGCCGCTCTTCTAACCAAACCTATGGTTGATCCTTCTTTAATAGATCAGTTAAAAGCGTTGCTCGTGCAGAATAACCGTTGATGAACTTATGATAGTAGTTCACCAAACAGAGAAAAGACCGCAACTCAGATACTGTTGTTAGGGTCTTCCATTCTTAGATAGCACGAACTTTCGTAATGTCCATCTTCGGCTTGCCACCACCAATGTAATGGCTTAAGAAAGTAATTTCCTATAGTGTATGTTATTTGCCGATGATATAATATTGATTGACAAAACTGCATTCAAAGTAAATATTACGAAGTTGGATGTTTGTAAAGAGGCTCTGGAACCCAAACCAAATGACTCAAGATTAGTAGGATCACAATTGAATGTATACAATATAATTTTATTGAAAACACAAATACAAATAAAGCGATAGAAAATATTGTAAGTCAAAATATTCCGATGAGCACAAACTTTAAGTATTTAAAATCTATTGTATGTAAAGAAAAAGAAATAGGCAAAGAAGTAAGCTATTGAGTTAAACAAGATGAATTGAGTGAAGGGACACTTTTGAATATTATATAATCGGTGCTGCATCTTATTAAACTTAAAAGTAAAATTTTCATAGAGTCGCTATTAACCCAAGCATGTTATATAATATACAACGTCGGACGCTTAAAAAAATTAAGTGCAACAAAAATGTGAATGCTAAAATAAATATGTGATAAAATTTTAAAAGATACACATATTCAGAAAATGATATGAATAACATCCATTAAAGATAAAAATGAAAGATAATTAATTAAGGCAGTTTAGACATACACAACCACACCTTTTGTAACAATTTGGAAGAGTGATCTATTAATATATATATATATATATATATATATATTAATTTTTTTGAAAGCAACTTTGATTCATATCAAACAATAGAATAAGTGATCTATAATATTAGATAATAACAATAGAAGTTGATGTAAATTTAAAATAATATAACCATAAATAATTAAAGTAAATGTAATTTTTTATAATTTATTTGAATTGTCGACTTAGCCTTCCACGTAGCTGGAGTAGAGGAGTAGAGGAAATGAATTAATCTAGCTGGGGTACGGGGGTTGAGACTTGAGGGTGGTTTGTGGCGGCTTCCAAGGCTTGTGAGCGGTTTCCCATAGTTAAAAAGCAAATTTTTTGGTTCCTGCGCGGCCTTGTGATTCATCATTTCCTTTCTTCCATCGGCACAGGCGAAACATGGCTGGAAAATGGCTCCCGGCGGCCCAACTCACCGGCAGCGGCCGACCAGTTCTTCAAGCAGGAGAAGTAGAGTGTTATTTCCTCTCATCCGTCGATCTCGAATCCGAAGAAAACCCTAATTTCCCATCACTCAAATCCGGAACCTTGATCCTCACCACTCACAGACTCCTCTGGATCGACGAAACCAATACCTCCACCGGTGCCGCCTCATCCGCCGCCGCGGCAATACCTCTCGGCGCAGTAACTCACCTTTTTCCTCCTAAGAAATCGATCAAGCACATGTTCGCCAGCCCTAGAGTTCGATTCCAGGCGTCCGCTTCTCATGATGGAAAGATCGATGCGAAAGGAGCGAGATCGGCCGTGATTACGCTTGTATTGAGAGGATCGAAATCGGATCCTGATTCGTTCTTCAATCGGTTTTTGGAGGTTCGGAGATCGAAATCCTGGGAGGCGTCGAGCTCCGAAAGATCGGATTCGAAGGAGGAGAGCGTTGGATCGGTGGACCGGTTGAATGCGGTTAGAACGGCGGCGCCGGTGGTCGGGATTTCGGGGATTTTGAGGAGAGAGCAGGAGATATGGGAGAGTACTGATAAGAGCTTGCAGGAAGCGTTTCAGGATTTGAATGCTCTCATGGTATATACTTGTCAGCCTTTTGTTTATCTTTTTAAGTTTTAATTTCCTGTAATGTAGTTCATCTCATGTTTTAATTTTTGTGCTTTTTTCAATTGCCTGATTAATTTATTGTTCAATAGAGTAAGGCTAAAGAGATGGTGATACTGGCTGAGAAAATGAGGCTCAAGCTTTTATCTGCACCAGCTAGTCAAGCTAATGCAACCAAAGACGATGAGATGGGGTCGAAGCAAGAGATGCAGGATTGGTTGTTAAGTGTTGGTATTGTGTCGCCTGTTACTAAAGAGTCGGCGGGGGCGCTATATCATCAGCAGTTGTCTCGGCAGGTGTGCTTCTATATTCATGAATGCAATGCAATGCACGAGTTACAATCCTTGTTCTCTTTACTTATAACTAAATTACATTAAGAATGGAAGAGGGACCTTAACTGTTTCAATTGGAGTATGTAATTCGATCAGAACAATCAGTCAGTTACCCTCAATAAAAACAAGTGCTGAAGTTCTACCGTATGTGTAAGAGATAACACACGAGGTTCACAGTGAGATTAAGGACTAATATCATTAGAAACTGACGTGCACTCCATGCCATATGAAAACATTAATTAGTAAACAACAGTTGCGGTTGTGGCATTGCGACAGAAAGTGTCAGCCGTAACTTTTCTCATGGTTGTAACTTCAGTTAATATAATGTTCCTCTTACCTTTTTATAGCTTCAAATTGTACCATCTCACACCTCATATGTGTAGCTTCTGATTTAAAGAGAAATATTTGTTTCAAAATTTCACTCTTCTTGATTAGTGCATCTGATGGTCGCATACAATGAAGACCTGTAGATCGCCAGTTACAAAGAGTGACATATTGAGCATTAATGGTGATGACAGAGGAGAGGAAAATCTAAAATAATATGAATACAAATAATCAAGCTAGACATTACTATTTGGAATCTAATTGTTATAGACTTGGTTGTGGACAGTGTTATCAAGGCGTTTGCCTTGAGGTGGGGCGCACATGTTGTGCCTTAATACTTGACAGATAGGGTGCACTAGCTCAGACATGCGCTTCACTTTCCTGCTCTTCATTAAAAAAAAAAAAAAACTATTTAATCATCCAATAATATTCTGTTAGATACTCTTTTTCTTTTATTTGAATAAATATGCATAACACACAATATAGAACATAAAATATTGAAAGAAAACTTGTGTTTCGCTTGTATTGCAACAATGAGAAGTTGTTGCCAAGGCATCATAGATGCTACTTGTTCTATTTTGTTTTTTTGTTTTTTTTTTGTGTTTCTTGCTTCAATTCAATTTTAAATATCAAAAGAAATAAACATAATATTAATAACAACTATGAAATGGAAATATTGTTGATTTTTAATTTTTTAACTGAAAATTAATTTATAATTAAGTTTTTAAGAATTTTGTGCCTCAATTTACTTAGGCGTGCAATTTGCCTTGTGCCTCAAACACTTGCGCCCCTCATCACATTAAGTGCGCTTTGCGCCTTTAACCAACTTGGTCGCGGATAGCGTGGAGTGCAGGAAATAGATTTATGTAGCCGACCCTATGTAGTTAGAAAAATATTTTGTTGAGTTGTAGAAAAGAATAAATTAATTGTTGTATGTAGAAAATGCTTTGTTGAGTTGAGTTACTTTTCATACTTGAATTTATATATTATCATGCTTTGTTGAGTTGAGTCACATTAAGTGTGCCTTGCGCCCCTCATCACGTTAAGTGTGCCTTGCGCCTTTAACCACCTTGGTTGTGGATGGAGTGGAGTACAGGAAATAGATTCATGTAGCCGATCTTATGTAGTTGGAAAAATATTTTGTTGAGTTAGGTTGAGTTGTAGAAACAAATAAATTAATTGTTGTATGTAGAAAATGCTTTGTTGAGTTGAGTTACTTTTCATACTTGAATTTATATATTATCATTAACAACTTATTTTCCTTTTTTAATTGTTTAATATTTTGAAATTTTCCTATTTAATAGTTTAACAGTTAACTTTTTGTTATACTATTTTCTGTGACATCCAGTTGGCAGATTTTGTGAAGATACCATTAGAGAGAGCTGGAGGAATGATTGCATTGATAGATGTCTACTGCCTCTTCAATCGTGCTCGAGGAACAGGTAGGCACTTTATACATAATCTGGTTTATTTATTTTTGGATGTGATTGGTGACATTATTGTCTATCTTTGTACAGAATTGATTTCACCAGAGGATTTGTTACAAGCCTGTGCAATTTGGGAGAAATTTGACGTGTATGCACAACATAACTTTCAAATCATTCAGGTTCCAATGCTGTCATTTTGTTGTAGGATGTCACATTACGTTAGACAAACCCATGCCATAGTGTCTAGTGAGTCATCTTTCAGTGTCCAATACTAGTATAAGTTGTCCAATACTAGTATCAGTTTTCAACCTTTTGAAATGAAGGTAAATGCAATACTTTTTTGAAATATGAGGTACTCATAGCATTTAAATCCACAATCTTTGTTTTTTGTATGTTTTAGGAGGAAAAATGATTAAAAGTCCTTAATGCAAAAGCAACAGTCATGGCAGTTAAATTGCTCCTATAGACATATATTTAAGTATTGTTACTTTGTAAGACGGTGTAGACAAGCCTACCTCCATTTTGGACAAGCTATTCCAATTTTAAACTCGTGACCTCTACGTCACAATGGAACAACCCCAATCATTGCGCATGACCCACCTTTTTGCTTATATGATTATTTATGTATTACAAAATTGTTTTATCTTCGTATCATTTTTTTATTTTTTATTTAATTTCAAATCCTGATATTAATATGGAAGAAAACATTTCTGTGTCCTCAATGAATGTGCCTATACCTCAATAAATATAGACAATTTGAAAGATGGAAGGCCCACCAATTATGCCCGAAAAAATTCAGTGAAATGCTGTACGAAGTAAGATACATATGAACCCATTAGAAATGAGACCTCCTTTCTGCATAAATATTTTATGGTGTGGGAAAGTTTCCTTGTAGCTTAGCATGTGCTGAGCAAAACCAGTAAGTGTGGAGTTACAAACAAATGGGACCAATGGATTTCCTGTATGTCATTTTAGTTTATTTTTCTTTTTTAGTTTGTGTTTTATTTGATTTGAGTTAAACAGTTCTTTTTAATTTTAATATCAACAGATCAGTAATGCTCAGAAAGTTTGATAGCGGAGTCATGGTAATCCAGAATAAGTCCCACAGTGATGATGAGGTATTCTTTGTTCAGTGCTGATACAAATCTGTTCTGTTTTTATTTTGAAGGAATTGAAACATAACGTACAAATTCTTAAGGTCACGAAATAGGGAAGAAAGAGTTGATCCCCTGTGTGAAGATTTTATCCTTCATTTAATCTTTTCATTTGGTTTTAGAATCGTGATTGAAGTCTTGTTCTGTCTGATCTAGGTATTTGCGAGAATCAGATCCCTTGTGCTCAAACCCGATGCCCTCAGAATAGGCATAAGTCCAAGTGATGCGGCAATGACTTTAGGGATTGCTCCAGCAATGGCCAAGGAAAACCTTCTGACTGCTGAAAGCAAAGGTCTAAATTTGCACATCACATAAACAAAAAGTTAAACCCTTTTGCTTATCTCTGTTTTTGTAAGGTTTGATCTGCTTATCATTGGTTTCATCTCCAGGTCTACTTTGCAGAGATATCAGCCCAGAGGGCTTTCGGTTTTACATAAATCTTTTTAAAGAAATTGATGTAAATGACATCCATTTGTAAGTAATGATTCCTTTTCCTGTTTTTTATTTTTTTATTTTTAAATCTAGTTGGGACTTTTGAATTCAAATTATATTTCAAACATTTATTTAACTTTTATTATTGCTAGAACTGTATCTTGTAAAATGACAATTTTGGAGAGGTATTCTTATCTTCTTCTTTTTTTTCATTTCTTTTTTCTATGATAAGAAATGCCCTTGATTTTCTTCAAAAGCATTGAATATTTGATTTGATGACGAGCTCTGGATTCCTTAGTATAATCACAGTGTTCACACTGAGAATGAGGACTGTTTATGATGAAATTTTCTCAATTTAGGGTCGGAGATATATGATCTTGCTGCTGTCTTAAAAAGGAGTGTTGGTTTCTTTTCCTTTTTATTATCGTGGACAAAATCTAGTTATTCAAAGAGTTGGTACTTATTGTCTCTCATCTTTGTTCTCTATGGGACATTGGAAATACCACACTTCTTGAGTTCTTTCACTATCCTTCTGACTGGGGAAAAAAGTGTTGGGCGACCATTGTCTTGCCCCTTCCCCTTACACTGGGCTGGGCCTAAATATATCTATATATTTGGATAGGAACCTTATCCTAAATTTTTTTACACGCCAACCTGTCTTTTGTCTTTGTTTTTGGGGGGGCGGGGGGATTTTAACCAAGTGCTTGGGATGGGAAGGAAGAATTACATATCTTTGGGTTTTTTTTAAGTTTTTTTGTTTTATTATTATTTTTTTTTCAAGCCTCTGTGAGGATTTAACACCACTAACACTGTTACTAAGTCTTGAAGTAGTACTCATAAGTCATATCTACTTAAATTATGAAATCTTTCATTAGTTTTAATGTTATGATAGAAGAAATATTGCAGATCCTTCTTTCTTTTTTGTTCCTGTAAAGAAACAAATTAAACCCTGTTCCTTCTTTTATTGTTTTCTAACATTGCGATGAAATTTAATATCTGAACAGGGTGAAAGATCATGGGGTTTATGCTAGCTGGGTTTCTGCCACCTGTTAGCCTGGCTGAGAAATGATTCATCTACTAACAAATAGAAAAAACATTCGTTTGTGGATGCTGGAATGTTTGGCAAGTGTTACGTCTTCGTTTCTCTATGATAAGCTGTGTGCAATTGAACCACGGTCGAGAAATTGTGGGACAACGCACCATGTGAATAATTTTACAGGCTCAACCACTGGCAAAGCAATTTTCAAGAAGGGCCACCAATTCCAATTGATACTGAATTGGTAAATATGCCAGGCAAAGCAAAACAAAAGCTGTGGTAAGATTGAAGAAGAAAGTTGTGCACATTTAATACTTTCATTTTAGAAATAATGAGAGCAGCAGATATACCGACACCCTTCATGGTTGTATAACACTTCATGTGTGCCACAATTAACAGGTCACCTTCCATTCATAATTTGAGCATCTTCTTCAAATGCCCTTAACTTGATTTGTATGTAATGTGAATCACTTATGTTGTTTACTTGAGATGAAGACCCATCAAGTCTTGTTAAGGTGGCTAGGTTGGAACATTTGCTTTAGTCTTACTCTCTTAAATGATGTGGATGGAACACAGCTTTCATTTGCTTCCATTCATAATTTCAGCTTCTTCTTCAAATGCCCTTAGCTTGATTTGTATGTAATAAGAGTCACTTATGTTGTTTATTTGAGATGAAGACCCATCAAGTCTTGTGCAGGTGACTAGGTTGAAACATTTGCTTTAGTTTTACTCTCTTAAATGACGTGGTTAGAACACAGCTTTCAAATTTGTTCATCATAACTACACGGCTAACTTTAAATTTCCAGTACAATTAGATCAGACTAGTTTATTGCTATGGTCCTGTTCTCTTTCTTCCAAAATATTCTATGGCATGTGTTTATTTGCAATTCTCTGTTAGATTGGATAAAGTGATTCTAAAACCATTTATTTGTCCAGAAGGATTGTTATTCATTTTCTTTTATCAGGCCAAGATGGAGAATATATATTAGTACAGATCTTGGTTCAAACGAGTCTTTTGTAGGGTTTATCTAAAAATATGAGTGCGCGTGAGGCCTAGCTAGGCTCACAAAATCATATCTCCTCACATGCCCACCTTTTATTTTTAATAAATAAGTTCTTTGTTTTGTTTGAACCACATGCTGATCAAGTTTTACAGTGTGCAGTAGTGCGCATGGAGAGCGACTAAGGATTAAAATAAGTAAAAGTTCCGCACGTCTTATTTTTAAAGTTAAGGAATCAGGTCAATAATTGGTGGCTATTGTTATCACTATATGTTTTTAACTAGTGCTTTATTTAAAAACAAATGAAAAAAAGTACTTTAGTTGCAACGAGGACAATAAAAATATTTATTCTTTTGATAAACTTTTTAGGTTGTGATAAATTGATTTATGATATGTATTTAAATTTATAAATTATATTATAAAAGAAAAATAAAATTAAAAAAATATGTTTTTACTCATTATATATTATATTAGTATAGATATGATTTTAGATATAATTTTTAGATTGTAAAATTATTTTTATCAATCTTCAGTTAAAGTATAGGTATAAATTTTATCAAAAAAAAAAAATTTATTTTTTGGTTTTACCACTAAGTGGCACTTGTACGGTGTTTTATTTTATTTTATTTTGTGACGAAATTAATTTATCTAAATTTAAGTTGAGTTGGACCACAAAAGTATAAAAATATTTTAATAAATTGTAATTTTATACACAATGAAAGTTTTAAACTGATGACCTCGCTTAAGAAATGTAAAGATATTCGAATCAACTAAATGTTAATAATTTGACTTATTTTAGTGTAGCTTAAAATTAAGTATGGTTACCAAAATAGTAATAAATTCTTTTAAGAACATTTATCAAAAATGAAAAACCATCCCATTTTCATTAACAGCAAAGCACCGCATTGATACAGCTAAATGAAAGAGACTTTGACCTTTATTACCCCTTTGGTTTCTCCATAAAGAGCACCTCTTTTTTTCCAGGCAGTGCATTGGATAGTATCATTGAGGCATTAAATGGTGTCTCTTTCCCTTATTATATGAATGGTTAATACTTGTCCACGGGACCATCGCTCAGCTGGGTGGGCTCAACAGTCTTGTCTTACACATTTGTGGGCATTACCTGTGCCAAGCGTTTCACAGTTAACAGTAGAACAGCATATCCTTTTATTAATGACTAGCAGACAAACAATTCTCCAATTTTTTATTATTATTTATTTTACTATTAATATTTCCGTCCTGTATAAATTGCCCAATTACCACAGTGACGAAGAAAAAGAAGAAGAAGAAGAAGAACGCAGTGCAAGGAGGGACGCCGGCGAAGTGTCGTCTCGCCTCCCCCAGCGTAAGATAGCACCCATCCTTCCTAGCTATAGCTTTCGTTGTTATTTTGTGTCGTCGCGTTATTATTTATTATTAATGTTACTGTTTACTTGATTAAGATTCCTCATTTTTTTTATTTTTTAAAGAAATGTTCTGGGTGTGTCACCGTGTCCATGTTTTTTATCTGAATAGTTGAAATTTATGTTGTTTAATGTTAAAATAATTTAAAATATATATTTAAAAATATATATGTTCTGAAAATAAATTTAATTATAATTATGTTATATTATATATTTTTACTTCGTTACAATATAAAGTTTAAATCTGTATTTTTGAAATTATTCTCAAGTCAACTTATTATAATAGAGAAAAAACAAATTTCACTATAAAATTTGGGTCGTACAAACATTTAAAATTTTTTTTTAAAATGTTTTTAAAACTGTGTGACAACATTTGTTTATAATTAGATTTAAATTACGAAAAAAAAACAGATTTTAACTTTTTAAAAAGTTTGGGAGAGAGATCAATTTAAAACTTTTTTTAAAAACGTTTTTTCAAAAAATGTTTATCGCAAAAACTCTTCTAAACGGGTGGCAATAGTCAAACTGTCGTGGGTAAACGTTAATTCTAAAGTTTTTACTTTTATTTATTGGATAAGTACGTTAATTCCATACACGATAGAGACAATAAACCATTTATTCAAAGGGAATTCTTGTCGTGTGGTACAGAGCCTGACGCGCCATCAGGTTTGGCTTGCACTAGCAGCCGCAACGTCAAGTGGCCCCAAACCTTCGATTCATTACACTTTTTAATTCGTATCAGTCGATGGATGATGGGTCGGCAATTATTACAATATTGAATTGATAGCAATAAGCCAAATACAGTTCCCCGCAGAACTTGAACTCTCTGCCTATGGTCCGTCCTGTCATTGTTTGCATGTAATCCCAGTTATCAAGTGGCTTCAAAATAATATGAGAAACTACGCCTTAGTATATATAACAACTAAGTGCGTAACACACTTTCATGTTGTTTAGTAGTTTATACAAATTTTTATAAAGTGACCAAAAAGTGATTGAAAATACTTGATTGGGGCACCAATGACTTTTAAGCATTAAATGATATAGAGAAGAATTAAAATAATATAAAATATGTATTTAAATTTATATTAAAGTTAATATGATAATACACTATTATGAGAAAAAATAAAAAACACTCTCTGCTCACCATACATCACATTAATATGAATATATTTGAAAATAATTTTTGTGTCGTAAAAATATTTTTCAATGATATAAGAGAAAAAACATGTAGTTAGGTCTCAGGACCTATTTTCTCTTTCAAAGAAAGACCTATTATCTAATTTTAAATAGTGATGGACTTTTATCTTTGTCAACACAGAGTTAATGCAGTTGGTAAATAAGTGATTTTAAAGTTTAAAGATTGCAGATTCAATTTTTGTAACTGTATCTTCTTAAGAGGCGAGAGGAATTAATGAGTTAGGAAGATATCTTTTAAAAGATACAATATGATGATGATAAAGTTAATTATATAATTAATTAATAACGTTGGATTTTTAAAAAAAAAAAGAAAAAAAGAAAAAAAGACTTCTTACCCTTCAAATAATTGGAGTGCCTAAACTATAAAAAAAATTAGGCACTTGTGATTTATACATCGTGTTGTTAATATTAAAAAAATGTTAGAATGAAATTTAAAGTACACATTTTAAATATATATTATTGTTATTAATATATAATTTAAGATAATTTAATAATGTAAGTTATTGATGTATATTTTGGATGTTACCCTATTTGATGTCAATGCCGCATTAGTCTATTATTACTCGTCGCTAATACATATAGCATGTTAGTGGATGTTATAAAAGTTGTCTCTTGCTGCTGGGCTTTAGCAGTTGTGCAGGATATACATCTAGACAAATACAGAGTGAGAAGATGGGGGAGGAGAGTGAGTTGGAAGAGAAGCTTGTGATCAGACGAGTGGAAGAAGAAGAAGAAGAAGAGGAGTTGAAGCTGAGGGAGAAGATATGGAAGGAGATGAAGAAGATGTGGATCGTAGCAGGACCTGCAATATTCACGAGGTTTTCTACCTTTGGAATCACTGTTATAAGCCAAGCCTTCATCGGCCACATTGGCGCCACTGAGCTCGCCGCTTTTGCTCTTGTTCAAACTGTGCTTCTCAGGTTCGTCAATGGCGTTCAGGTTCGTTCCTTTTTCTTTATAATAATTTTTTACCTTAATTTTCTGTGTGTATGATGGAAATGGTTTCCATAGCATAGATTGTTAGGTGGGTTTGCGTAATTTATCATTGAACCATTTGAATCTGATACCGCTATTGATTGGCTTGAATCTCATTTGATGAACTCTTTTCAGTTCTACGTAGGACTATTCTTTCGGTGGACACACATTTAACATAGATTTCTGGGCAAGAAAGCAATTTTTTATTCTTATTTTTGAATTTTGGCTGTTGAAAAATCGAATTTTCTGATGTGAGATATATATGCTGAGACATGGGGAATGAGAATGGGAATAGTTTGTGCGTGGAGTGCTATTTTGGGTTGAGAATCGGATTAAGAGGGTGGTTAATAATTAGGGGAGTTCAATTATTTTTGATTACTTAAAGGAATGTGGACCACAATTGGGAAAAGTAGGAAAATATGTCCTGTAGCCGACAAATTTGTATGGGAAAAGGCTAATTAAGTATGATTTCTTTAAAAAAAAGTACGATTTCTTTTAAAGTTGGATATTGCTTTTAATTATTTTTTATTTTTTTTTTCGTTTTTCACGAGAGACTGTTAGGTGGGTTTGCTTTTAATTATTTTTTTAGTTTGTATGGTTTCCATAGCATAGATTGTTTGGTGGGTTTGCTTTTAATTATTTTTTTAGTTTGTTTGGTTTCCATAGCATAGAATGTTAGGTGGGTTTGCTTTTAATTATTTTTTTAATTAAAGGCTTCTCCCAACTCTATTGAAGTTTTTTTTTTTTTTTTAATTTATATATGTATATATAGTAGTTGGAAAATTTATTGGGTAGTGTGGGTGATTTGTCGTCTCTTTGCTAAAAAGTCCAATGCTTGTTGGGACTTGGGAATGTTATCTCAAAGAAGAAAAGTCAATTAAAGAAACTAAGAAACTAAGTCAAATAAAAAATAGGCATGACACTTTTTACTCATGTTCTTTTTACAGATAATAACTTCTTAGCTATGCAAATGGCCTCTGGGATCAAAGACGAGTTGTGTACTGATGGAACTGAAAGCGTAATGTTAGTACCGATATTGCTCCCAATTTAACCATCACTAGGCCTAAAATGTGAGGTTTTACTTTTAAAGGCCTCGGTACTAATGGAGTGAGATACTAGCTTATATTCCTAATGATGAATTTGCTTGTATCTGATGTGAGACCATTATTTAGGTCCACATGCCCAACAGAAATGGCGTCTTCATTTTGGCAATCAAATAATGTTTTGAAGGAGCCTTATGATCAAAATTAGCATGATACTTATTCTAATGTTGTCTGCATTATTTTTTGTTGATTGACATGGAGCTATCATATACTTGATGTATTGTTCTTTCTAATACAATATTATACTTGTTTCTCCTAAAAAAAAAAAGGGTGTTTTGTTCTTTCTTTCTTTCTTCCCTTTGTTCTGTTTTTTTTTTTTTTTTGAACTGTTATAAAGAAGTGAAAATTTATGGATATGGAATGGAATGGTGCAGTTGGGAATGGCAAGTGCACTTGAAACTCTATGTGGGCAAGCATATGGGGCAAAGCAACACCACATGTTGGGCATCTACCTCCAGCGATCCTGGCTTGTTCTGTTGACGTGTTCAATCTTTCTCGTCCCAGTCTTCATTTTTGCTGGTCCAATTCTAAAGCTACTAGGCCAAGATCCAGATATAGCAAATGTTGGTGGGATCGTCGGTCGGTGGCTGATTCCCGTGATATATGCTTTCATTGTATCATTCACTTGCCAGATGTATCTTCAAGCTCAGAGCAAGAACGTGATCATTACCTACTTAGCCGCTGCTTCACTTGGAATACATATATTTTTGTCTTGGCTTTTCACTGTCAAGTATAAGTTTGGGATTACTGGTGCAATGACTTCCACTATACTTGCCTATTGGATTCCGAATGTGGGTCAGCTTTGTTTTGTTATTTGTGGAGGTTGCCCTGAAACATGGAAGGGTTTCTCATGGCTCGCTTTTAAAGATCTTTGGCCCGTTGTTAAGCTCTCTCTCTCATCTGGTGCTATGCTTTGGTATTGATCTAACTAAACATTTAGACTTAGGCTTATTAATGAGTGAAGCTTGTTTTTTCTTGTTTGCCTAAGTCATTACAATCTAATAATATATCTAAATATAAATTTGTTTTGTTTTGGTTTTGGCAGTCTTGAACTATGGTACAACTCCATATTGGTTCTTTTAACTGGAAACATGAAAAATGCTGAAGTTGAGATTGATGCCATTTCTATTTGGTAATTATCAACTTCAAATTTCCTTCTTTTATATTTATTTGTTTTCCCTTTTTGATGGTTTGATCACCATTAAACAATGCAATAACTAGAACTCTACCTTACAGCCTCAACATCAATGGTTGGGAGATGATGATATCACTTGGTTTTTTGGCAGCAGCTAGGTATGCTATGCATTTTTTCTTTGAAATCTTGGTACTTCTTTATTTGTCTTATTTCTTTTATCTGATTAATGGAAGTTAAACTGATCAAGGAGATTATGGGAATTTGGGTTCTTAGTCTGCCTCTGTTCCATTTGCCAAATCAAATAATTAAGCAGTATAACAAGCAATTAGAATGAATAGAAGTTCACAACTCCACAAAATCTGGTTTTGTTCTTTTTTACTTTCTTAAACGTATGCTTTATGCTTTTTATTGAAAAATAGTGTGCGGGTGTCGAATGAGCTTGGAAGAGGAAGCAAAAAAGCTGCAAAGTTTTCAGTTGTGCTTGTGGTGCTTACATCATTTTCAATTGGGTTTGTGTTATTTTTGTTTTTCCTGTTTCTTCGGGGAAAACTAGCCTACATATTTACCGAGAGTCAGGAGGTGGCTGCAGCAGTTGCTCGACTTTCTCCTTTTCTGGCCATTTCCATTCTTCTCAACAGTGTTCAACCAGTGCTCTCAGGTGAGCTTCCTCTTTTGATTTTCTTTCTGTCTGTCTCAACTGAAAGCACAACACTGTTGTTGATGCTGTACACCAACACAAATAATTGATTTGTGTACGTTTCGCTTAGTGAAATTTGCTAATTTCTAATATGATATTTTAGTATGTGCCCAATTTGTTATCCCTGTAAATCAATAACACTTTATCATGATTAACTACCTATATATGCAATGGCAATTAGACAATAATTGTTGCATATCTAATCTAATAGTAAAACGACAAAGTCTTTTGTATGCACGATGATAAGACAAAATTGAGTAATTTCTATTCTAGGCAAGATGTCTTGTTGAAAGAAATTGAAGATAGTTTATATATAGTCTGTTATTATCACTTGTACTAGGTGTTGCTGTTGGTGCGGGCTGGCAAAGCATCGTAGCTTTTGTGAACTTAGCCAGTTATTATATGATAGGGATTCCGCTTGGAGTTCTGCTCGGTTATGTTTTGCATTACCAAGTCGTGGTGAGCCATAACTCCTTTCTTCTTCTTCTATTTAAAATTTTAGACGTCTGTCCAAGCGAATGAAGCAATGTACATGGAGATTCTGATCTCATAAACTTGGATTTTGAAGTTCTATGTTAAGTTGTTAACAAAAATGTAGAATTTGCTAACATCTTCTTGAATATTTCACAGTGATAAGCTTTTTTTATTTTTTTTCTCTCAACTATGCTTCATAGGGAATTTGGATTGGAATGTTGGTTGGCACAGCAGTTCAAACTCTTGTACTTATTACCATAACCTCAACAACTGACTGGGACAAACAGGTCATCTACTTTCTCTGTTTGCTTTTCTACTTATTCATACGTACTTACATATATATATAATGTTAGATTTTCGTGACAAAAGAGCATGAACAAAGTTCTTGTTTCCAATGAATGTTTGCAGGTGGCTCTGGCTCAGCAACGTGTGCGAAAATGGTCTGTGCCCGAATCTCAGCGGTCAGACAGTGAACCGATGTTGGCGTGACACTAAAAATTTGCAAGACGTAGGATGAAAATTGAAATTTTTTCCCCCAAAGGTTAATGTTGTTTTTTTTTTTTTTTTTTTATATATTTCAATATGTTAGAACATTTGCAGTAGTTAATATGAAGATAATTTTTTTACTTATGAATAGTTTGTATTTATTTACAATGCTACAGTCTATGGGCACCATTTCGATGTCTCAGCCCATTGGCTTTTAGATCTTGAAATTTAAGATTATTTTTTTGTCCTTGTTTTTAAATGGAAGCAAGCTCTTAATCATATCAGGATTAATATTAATCCTTATGAAATAAATATATATATATATATTAAGTGTGGGAGCAAAATTATGTAGAGGCATTTTTTTTTTTTTGTTTTTTTTTATCAAAGTTTTGTTTCATTTTTATAAAAATAGATCTCTAAATAGGAGTACATTCTTTTGATAGAAAAATCACGTACCGAGGATTAGTGAAGGCAGAATAGTGAATATAAAAACTCATATGGGTAAAATCTGACAATCAAAGGGTAAAAACCTCTATAATAAAAAATAATAATACAACGAGAGAGAGCTCTTTTACATCTGCATGAAAATCTTCACATACAACAAATTACAAATAAGATATAAACATACTAAATATCATAGAATGTATGTATAACGTTAAAAATCCCAAAAGATCAGCAACAACTATAAACGCGTCTTGGCCTGTGACGTCGCAACTCTATTGGACACTATTATAATATTTGTTAGAAACAAAAATCAAAAAGGGTTTTATGGCGTGGGGGTCGGTCGGCCTGGCTAAGAGAGAGAGAGAGAGTTGAAAAGAAGAAGAAGAAGAGGAAAAAGAAAGAGGAGACGAAGAAGAAATAGGAAGAAAGAGGAGAGAAAGGAGCATAAAGTTGAAAGAAGGTCTTTTTTGAGTGGAGTCAAATTATAAAGTTTTAATTTTAATTTTAAAAATTTGAATTTCCTATACCTTGATTCGGTTTTTGAACTTGGGGGCTTATATTATACTCTTAAACTTATAATAAAAATTATATAAAGTATAGCATTATATATTTATATATATATATATAAATAGGAAATCCGGTACCACCACAAATATTCTGAACTCTATGTAAGTAGGGTTGACTATATGAATTTGTTTCTTTAACCCGGTCTATTAAAAGTTAAGTTGATATTAAAATTAGATATCTCATGTCTCGTATACTAGAAAAAGAATATTAGACTTATTTGAGGCTGCATCAAGGACCACCATAAATGGTCTATCACTAAAACTCTGCCTTTACCCACAAAAAAAATAAAATATTAGTTTAATTATAAAATACAAAAATGATAATATATATATTCTGGAGTCTATATTATATTACATGTGAGAATCATATTACATGTTGTTCTAACTTTTAACTATTTTTAGGCAACTCTATTAAAAATTGTTACATCCTTCTTTAGATTTTTTATTTTCGTTTTTTTGTTTTTTAAGAAAAAAAATAAAAATAAAAATAAAAATCCTTATTTGTTAGAATAGTAAAAAAATGACAGAACATCGAGTCGAGAGCTCTTCTGGGTCGCTACGGTTATAAACAACAGCAACGACAATGGAAGGTTTTGATAAGATCACGATAGCAGAAGCGATGGAGGTCGATAACGACGAATCCTGCTCCTCCAAATCAACAAAAATCGTCGATTTACTTCGAAAATTTCTCAATGTTCAGCAGCGACGAGCGGAAGCATATGCAAAGCTTCGAAGGTATCCAACCCTACACATCTACTACTACTACTACTACTACTACTACTACTACTACTACTAGTCTATTACTACTGTTTCCTTTTGAGGGTTTTCTCACTTCTTACTGCGAATTGTTGATAATCTCGTGATTCTGTTTTATGGGTTTTTGGTTTTGATGAACTTCATGAGGAGGGCTTGTGTTTTTTTGCTTGCGCATCAATGTTTTGATGCTGAATCCCTAGCACACTTGGATCCAAAAATAAATACGGTAGCTTGTACAGCCTTACAAGCAAAATAAAATTTCTAATCTTTTTGGGTTATAGATTTTAATGATGTTCATGAGACGGGCTTGTGCTTTTTTTATTGCCCATCAACCTTCTTTGCCGAATCCCCCTCATACATGAATACAAAAATGAATGTGATGGCTTATATAGGCTTACTAGCAAAATAAAAAAATTCAATTTTTTTCCTAATTGTGTTTATGTTGATTTTAATCATTAGTCAGTTTGTTGAATATTTCTTTTGGATGGGAACTCTATGATTTATAGCTAGTTGGACCTGATATATCATATGTATAGAAATGTATAATAGAAGTAAATATTTAGTGATCATTTTATAGGGGTTTCAATGAATACATGGTTGGTGGAGGGGACTCTGCTTACCAGCAACTTTGCAATGAGATCACACAAGAGTTCAATGATTGCTCAAAACAAGTATGTGATTGAGTTTGGCCCTTAATTTTCTTATACTGTTTTTTTTTTTTTTGAATTAATTGCAATGATTTTGATGCAGGTTCTTGAAATGGAATCTCTATTTTCAATACCCGATATCTCACGAGATGATCTGTCTCGCCTATTACGATCTGTTCAAACACATGAGAAGCAGAAGTTGCATTTGGTATTTTATTTTATTTTATTTTATTTTTGTGCATCGTGCTGCCCTTTTATTACCTCTCTAGTTTTGTGAATATCTGAAATATGAGTATAGACATGGCACACAATCACATAACTAAGTATGTTTTCTTGTTGATGCTTTTTTTCCCCCTGTATTAGAACATGTAGGATTTCACAAATGTGTGCATTAATGACCAGATGTCATGAATTTCAATGGCCGGCTACTAGATAAGATAAGCTGCAAAATATTAAATGGCTATGGAGTTTTCTGTATTGCATAGATGGCGTAGATTGTTAATGTTCCTTCACTCCTATGAGAAGAGAAAAGTTATTTGAAGCCATGTAGAGTATGTAATATACCTTCTTTGGATGGGCTCTATAGGACTGATTTTTCTTTTTTCCTAGTACCACTTCATCAGAAGCTTCTTTTATGAAGGATGTCCTAGATCAAGAAAAAGTTTTGGGAAATGGACTTTGTATAGTGTTCTTAAATAGAGTTGGAAATATCATCATCAAGACTCTGAAAATGTAATTGGATTTTCATCTTCTTTTGGATTGCAAAAAGTTTGGTACCTTTCTTTTACTCATTTCCAGCACTCAAGGAGTTAAAGACAGTGAGAGACTTGGGTTTGCATAGAATCAATTTGGAGTAGGCTTATGGCTGTATTCCTAAGGAGCTTTTGTATTGTTGATTGTTAGTGCATAGAATTAATGTAGAGTATGTAATTAGGTCTTTTGTACTATATAATCAAAGATCAAGGTTCAAAAGTTATATGAAGGCGAAGCCATGTTGGATGGATGCTCGAAAGACTCTTTAGTGTACAAAAATTTCCAGACCTCAAAGATCAAACTTCAAAAATCTCTGCAAAAAGGTTTTAGATTTTAATATTAAGTTTTGATCAATGACTTGTCAACTATATTAGACAGCAAGAAGAGTCATGGGGCTGGTCATGGTACGAAAATATGAAAGGTGAGATGTATGGACATGTTGTTTAGAATTCTAGGATATGGTTTTATGTTACATCAAATTTTTTCATCTATATAAATGACGCAAATGAATCAATTTAATAAGCTTGTGTATGTGTCCTCAGCAACTGTTATTGTCACTTATCAATTGACTCTTTGCCCAAATCCATTGTATGTTGTAAATACCCTCTTCCATCTTACCATTACCTCCCATTATTGTAAAGCAACTATCTTTTATGTGTTTTTCTCCATAAATCTTTTACTTCTTCTAGTATTCTTCTATTGATTTCCATTGAAACATTGAATCCGTTACTTTGCTAGAAATTAAAAATAATAAATAAAGAAGATGAAGAAGACAAGGCAGACAACTTAACTATTGTTTTTGGGTGTCAAACATGAAAGCATCAGGAAAAATGTGTACCAGAAACCTTGGTAAGGAAGACAACTTTCAGCAGCCTTGAGAATTTGTCTGCCGATATATTTTCTTTGCAGATGATTTGTTCTATTATGTGGATTAATTGTTGAAAGGGAGTAAATTCTCAAGTAGAACCATTATGGTATCTTAGCTTTTAGAATATTGGGACCAAGTTATAATGTAAATGAAGGGATAGTCAAAATTACCTTGGTGTGGAAGACTATTCATGATTACTCTTAGGTGGACAGGCTAGAGAAGAAACCACTAGGATGTATGACTCTTGCTAAGTTAAGAATAGCTTCAACTAAAAATGAATTAAGAGAAGCTTTGAGCTTTGTTAGAAATTTTTAGGCATGATCAATGCCGATCCCATTATAATTCAGTGAAGAGTTTTTAATACCAGACTCTAAAAGAGCGGTAAGGAAGAATGGAGTTTGTAAATCCATGCCTCAATTTAAGATATTGAAGAGGATAGAATTGAATGGATATTTGAGTGTGAATGATGATGATTCATTTCTATTCAGGATATGAATATTTGTGATGTTAGATGTCAATATTTGATAACTCTATGTTGTGAATTACTACTCGACTCAGATCAAATAATATGAAACCAAAGAATTGTAGCTAAGTATTAGGGGAAAATAACTGAAGTTGATCTATTTTGAATTTCCATTTCTTTTCTTCCAATTGCCATTAAAGAAATAGTTAAAAAAGAAAAAGAAAAAGAAAAAGATGATGATTTTAATTTCTGTTTTTGCCAATAGACAGTGACAATTCAAGTTCTAAAGAAGGCTGGTCGCCCCTCGGAACGGTTGGTGAGCCACGAGAATTGCAGATTTAAGAAGCCAGCTGAGCATGAGTGCGTTCATGTCCATGAAATAACAGTAGCTTCTGGGACCGAAGAGGCTGAAGCAGATGCAGAGTACGATGGCGCTCTCAAGGAAGCCATCAAAGGGGTGCAAGATGCAGTAACCAGCATTAATGAGCACTTGGAGGAAGTTAGGTATGAGATTGAAGCTCTTGAAGCTGAGTAACTCTCACAATTCTACTGGGGTCTCTGGATTGCTCACATGGGAAATGGGGTTGGTGGTGTTGATTAAACCCTAATTGTCATAGCAATTGGTTAGTGTGGAATCGTTTCTCTTGTACAAATTTGAATGGTTGATGCATGTTATCCAATCATATTATTATTATTATTGTTGTTGTTATTATTATTTGTAGTTTTAACTTTTCATGATTAAAGTTGTTCAAGATCCATATTGACATAAAACCTTCTTTTTGCAAGAGCATGAGATGTTTAATAAATAAAATAATTTTAAATCAATGCACGTTGTCCTCGAGATCATAAATTTTCTAATAAATAGGGAATTGCGGTTGGGGAGAGGAACAGCTTATGAATTAGCAATGCATGAGGAGCATGTTATGGCAATTTTGGATTCACATCATACGTGTAATGCGTGGCAATATTTATATGCCTATAACATATTTGGGAATATGTATACAGGCTTTTAATAGCAGTGTTCGAGACCTACACCCATGCGCTAGCAGAGACCTTAACACTGCCCCACACATTCTCCATACCCCTTTTGACTATGTCCCAAGCAATCAAATGGACTTTCTTTCCATCCTCCGCTCCTTTTCACCAGAATTCCTTAATCATCCTTTCCAGTTAGTCTAGCACCTTAATTGGAATCCGAAATAGAGAGCAATATGTTGGAAACACTCCTAGCATAGATTGGATGAGAGTTAGGCACTTACCTTTAGATAAAAATCTTCTCCCATCCATCTTTTTTGGCCACTTCAGCAATCACTTGGTCCTAAGGTTCTGACCCACCTAAGGTTCTGACCATCTTGAACATCCCATCACTTTGGCCAAACAATAGATCGCATCCACACAGATTAATGCCAAGCAATTGGTATTTAGCCAAATTGATCCATGGACCTGAGAATCAACAAAAGCATCTCAAGACCTAGAGAGTGAAATTGAGCATGAGCACCCTCCCTTCTAGAAAAACTAGTGTCATCTGCAAACTAGAGATGAAAGATATGTACTCTTTCTCTACCCACAAGAAACCCTTCATCAATGTTGTTTGATAAGCTTTCTCCATCATCATGCTTGACATATCCACCCCTAGTGTGAATATGGAAGGTGATAAGGGATCACCTTGTCGTAATACTCTCTCGCTCTTAAATGTGCCCCTTGCTCTCTTGTTAATGATCACTAAGAATATTGTAGAACTTAAGTAGCCTCTTCTTATCCATCAACTCCACCTTATATATGCTTGCATGAATGAGACATATATGTTTGATCCCAAAAATACATTACTCTTGGAAAATATCTAACTTTTAACTCATCAATTTGACTTCTGGTCTTTACAAGATTATCGCAAAGAAACTTTCCTCAAGGTTGAGAAATGTGATTCATCACACTATTATTCAGAATCAAATGACCCTTGCTCAAGGGAGACAGATTCTTGATGCAAATTTATATCCAATGAAGTAGTGGAATATTATAAATATCAAAACAAGGAAGGTATGATATATTCACATGGTCAGACTTTAGAGCTTAACCGGTTTGTTCTCACCTTGACAGATTTCTTTTTTCTGTTGGCCGGGAATCCATGCATCCTTATCATAGACAGCAGAGACACTTCCAAGGATCACCTCAGATCATTGTCCTATTTTGCTCAACACTGAAGAATTCCAATGGGGTGCCTCTCCTTTCAGATTTGAAAATTATTGGACCTCCCATAGGGATTTCCATAGAAATATTGAGCAGTGGTGGCAAGACTCTTAAGTTCAAGGGTGGGAAGGCTACAAATTCATGTTAAAGTTGCAGGAGGTGCAGATGAGACTCAAAGCATGGGATAAAGAAGTTTTTGGGGTGACTGCGATCAAGAAAAAAGAATTGACGGACTCTATTGGGAGGCTTGATGTGTTGGAAGGTTATAGTAATTGGTCTAGTGAGGCTAATCTAGAGCGGAGATCTTTTAAGGAAACACTAGCAGATGCTTGTCTGAGGGAATATCGCTTGGCATCTCAGAGAGTCAAAACTAAATGGCTCAAAGAAGGTGAAATCAATTCTCAATTCTTCCATAAAATTTTAAGCCATAGGAGATCTCACAATTTCATTGATAAGGTTGAGAAAAGGGATGGTGTTGTGGTGGAGACCAAGGCAGAGGTGGTGGAAGAAATTGTTTCCTTTTTTCAAAATTTGTACTCACCCCCTCAAACCCAATCTTGGGTTGGACTGGGCTCCTATCAGTAGGTTGGACAATGATTCATTGGAGCGGCCCTTTGAGATGGAGGAGATCCGCATGGCTGTGTTTGGGTGTGACGGCAACAAAGCTTCGGGTCTTGATGGGTTTTCCATGGCCTTCTTTCAGAAATCTTAGGAGGTGATTAAAGATGATTTATTAAAAGTGTTCGCTGAATTTTTCAACAACGGTATTATCAATGCTAAGACAAATGAAACCTACATTTGTTTAATACCGAAGAAAGGTGACTCATGGCGGATCTCTGATTTTAGGCCTATCAGTCTCATGACGAGTCTTTATAAGATCATTGCCAAAGTCCTGGCAAATAGGTTACGAGCAGTCCTCCACTCTACTGTCGAGGCTTCCCAATCTGCTTTGTCCATGATCGGCAGATTCTTGATGTAGTCTTAGTTGCCAACGAAACGGTTGAGGATTCTATGGATTGGGACTTCCTTGATTTCACTCTTGAACAAGAAGCTGAGATCGGTTTCCTACTCTGTCATCATCAATGGACGACCAAGAGGCAAATTTTTCGCCAAGAGGGGTCTAAGGCAAGGTGATCCGCTCTCACCTTTCTTGTTCACGCTGATGGCTGATGGACTTGATAGAATGCTAGATCATGCAAGACCATTTCTCCCATTCGGGGTTTCAAAGTTGGCTCCAAAGAGGTGGAGGTCTCTCATTTACAATATGCGGATGATACCTTGCTTTGCTTACAAGGATCAAAGAGTAATGTGCTGGAGGAAATTAAATTATTTCAAGCTTTTTGTAAGTTATCTGGGCTTAAGGTCAACATGGCCAAGAGTCAAATGGCTGGTATAAACATTGATCAGGACATTCTTCTTCGGTTGGCTAATTGTGTGGGATGTTCTCTTGGTTCATGGCCATTGAAGTATTTAGGCTTACCTTTGGGAGGTAACCCGTTGGTGAGATCATTTTGGGCTCCAGTGTTGGACAAGTTCTCAAAAAGGCTTGATGGGTGGAAGAATGACTTTCTTTCTAAGGGTGGCAAATTGACCTTGATTAAATCAATGCTTATGGCTTTACCATCTTACCATCTCTCTCTTTTCAAAATTCCTAAATGTGTGGCATTGGATACTGAGAAGAGGATTAGATCATTCCTTTGGAAGGGTGTTGACAAAGAAAATGGTTTAAGTCTCATAAATTGGGATTTGGTTTAGAGGCCGGTGAATAAAGGTTGTCTTGGGATTGGTAACATTATCAAATGAAACATTGCCCTTGAGGCCAAGTGGCTTTGGCATTTTTTAGCGGAAAAACAGAGTTTGTGGGCACAGGTTATTACAAGCTTGTATGGTGACTCTATGACAAAGTGGGGTCGTCGGATTGGGAGATCTATCTCATATTGAAGCCCGTGGAAATTTTTGGCAGCTTCTGTTCCCTTGTTTTTCGAGAACATCACCATGGTGTAGGAGATGG